>OAMR01000541.1:504207-525701 GCA_900205405.1 Echinochloa crus-galli
ACATCTTTCACCCTCTTAGTAAATTCTGAGAACCTCTTCTGTTTCTTCATTTCAACAAGAAACAAAATAGACAAACGAAGTTCTGAGCTCAGAACTCACAGCTATGGCCCATGGGAATTGGGGCTTTCATGAACATTTTATAGGAAGCAGCCGTTACAGTTATGATGCGGTAACTTTAACCATAGAATGCATGTTGGAACCATATGAGCATCAGCAACTTCCCTTTACATATACTGGATCAGGATCACATGGTCATTGACAACGACGAAACTGCTCTGCACCAAGGCAAGGAATCCGTAGCTGCCCCTGATGCCATTGTCGTTGCCAGATTCGTTTCTCCACGAACTAACGTGCTAATGTGACTGTTCTCTTCAATTCGTGCCGTGTTTTGCAGTGGACGACGACGACGATCTCGAGCCACCGACAAAAGGTGAGACGAAGTTTCAGAACAAGCATTTCCCCTTTTTTTTCTCTACGTTTTTTTTTCTCTTCGAGATTGTTGTTCCTGTCTTCAAATGGCATCACTCCTCCGATCCTGTTAATGTAGCAGGGATTAAACCGACGCTGTCGGTGGAAGACGAGAGAGCTGCTAACCCAGAGCCAGTGAAGCCAGCTCCAGGTGAATTTTAGTTCTTCGGCCACTCACTTTTTTTTCGCATTTTTCTGGAGCGAATCAAATTGCCAGTTCGATCTCAATTTTCTGCTCTTGGATGGTCCAGAGAAAAAAATAGCCTCGGCCATCGATCTCCGAGTGATCAACCCGGAGCCTATCACCCCTCCTTCAGGTGAATTCCTCTTCAGATGCGAAACTCATTTTATCGGATCAATCGTCGTCTCACGTCATCTCTTGCTCCGATCCTCTCGAAATGCAGCGGAGAAGAAGACATCACATCAGATACAACATCAGTTCAGTTGTAATTTGAGCAGTTCCCTAATTAATTTAATTTGATTATGCACTTTCCTGATTTATTCAGAGAAGAAATCTTTGTTGATCGGTCGCCGGATTCCGAAGCAAGAGCCTGTCAGCACTCCTCCTGGTGAGTAGCATTTCCTGTTTTGTTCTTTGATCTTCTTGTTTCCATACTTTTTTTTGTTAATTAATTGAAGTTTATCTATGGTCTTGAAGTTGAAGAGTATGAGGAAATTCAGGGCAGACCATCTCAGCCCAGCAGAAGCCATGCAAGAATGCAAAATATTGGTAATGCTTACTGACCTCTATGGCAACCGATTTGATCTTTTTTTTTCTCCAGAGCACAACCTATTCGATAGGCATGTTTAAAAAAAATGTAAGGCGCTGATGGTTCTTCTCTTTCATCGCCCCTTGTTTTCCCAGTGAATTTAGTGATGTGGAGAGATGTATCAAAGTCCGCACTGGTGTTTGGATTAGGGACTTTCTTGCTTATCTCCTCCTCTTACGCCAAAGACCTAAATTTCAAGTAAGTCACTGTTCTGATCAATGTCTACTGCAATGTCACTCTGAAGTTACCAGAATCTAAAAGAGGGCACAATAAAAATTGACATGCTGACAGCAGCCACCTAACCTTCCCTGTCAAATTTTCTGAATTCGGCAGCACAATCACAGCAGCTTCATATGCCGGCCTAATCTACCTTGGCCTGCGGTTCCTGCGCAAGTCCATATTGAACAGGTAAAAGGCTAATATCCTCAATTCAATTTCGTAATGATGGACAAACAAAATCTACAGTAGATGCTTCTGTTATTAACCATGGTAACTCTTCATCTTTGTGTTCGTTCAAAAACTCTTCATCTTTGTAAAAATTCAGAGGTGAAATTATGGACTGTGATGATGAGAGAGACGGCGAGAGGTGCTACCTAGTTGGGGAGGAGGAGGCCATCTGGCTGCTGAGGCTGGTGCTGCCTTACATCAATGAGGTGCTCCTGAATCTGCGGTCTCTCTTCTCTGGCGAGCCTGCTACAACCATGAAGGTAAAACCCAAGAAAGATATCTATTCCTGCTGGTACGTAGTATCTGGCATGGACATCTCTGGATTTGTACTGACAAGGGGACACATGTGCTCTGGTCTGCAGCTGGCATTGCTACTGTTTGCGATGGCCCGGTGTGGCAACTTTGTCACCCTCTGGACCCTGGCCAAACTCGGTAAGTAACCACGAGCAAACAATACATGCATTAGCATCTACTATATGTAACATCTTTCACCCTCTTAGTAAATTCTGAGAACCTCTTCTGTTTCTTCATTTCAACAAGAAACAAAATAGACAAACGAAGTTCTGAGCTCAGAACTCACAGCTATGGCCCATGGGAATTGGGGCTTTCATGAACATTTTATAGGAAGCTGCCGTTACAGTTATGATGCGGTAACTTTAACCATAGAATGCATGTTGGGACCATATGAGCATCAGTAACTTTACATGTACAGCTAAAGGTTGCATGGAGAACTACTGCAGTCACTGACTTTTTGTGCCTTTGGTCTGCCTGTGTGCGCAGTGTTCTTTGGGATCTTCATCATCCCGAAGGTGTGCTCCTCTTACTCTACGCAGCTGGCAAGATACGGTAAGTAAAAAAAAAACTCCTCTCTATTTCATCTCTAATTTCCATTGAGACAAAGGTGCCATGAACACGACAAACATAATCTAGAACACTGAAGCTCAAAAACCCAGTCATCGATAAATGGCCCCACTGGATTTCCACTGTTCGCTGGACCGTGGTACTGCTAGAATTTTGGTGTTGGTCCAAGTTTTCTCCTCTGTGACCGCGGTACACACTTTTTCACTTTTACTGGTCCCCCAAGGCACATGAACATGTGCATATATAGGTAGTGGCCACTAGACGGGTAATTATGAACGAGGTAAATTCTGGAGTATAGGACAGAAACATTTTGTGAAAGTTAGGCCCATACTTAGGTTTGTGAGACGGCACACGACCCACGCATATGTACGTAGACGGTATACGCTGGTAGCACTCCAATTTAGTAAGTGCCTTGCGCTTCTGGTTCAGACTTCTGAGCAGTCCTTTATCTTAATGTAACTTCCTGCCTTGCCTTTTCGGTTATGGTATGCATTCAGCCAGAACGTATGAATCCAAATTCAACCCAAGAGGCTGAGAGGTGTCACATGTAAATTAAAACTAGAAATCTGGAAAAAGAAGAGCAATATGATAAATTTATGCTACTTAATTAGAGCGTATTTATCCTTATACACAGACAATAATATATTTATAAAAGAAGAATGATTTGACCTATGCTTAATGTTTACCATCTCCAAGGAGAATCATGACCTGTTTGCATTCTTCAACCTGGTTAGCTAATAAAATATGAGTGACACATTAGTTAGGTCTTGGTATTGTTACCGACGGTAAAAGTGAATTGGTCACTTTTTCGGATCCGAGGCAAAGTATATTAGCCAATGTAACTTTCGCGTTCGCGTTGGAGGAGGAGCGTGCAGGGTCATTCCTCCCTCCCTACCTTTTGCACGTGCGATGTGTCGCGTGGTCAAGGAGGGCTTGATTGTCATTTGACGCCGTGGTCCATGCTCGAACGGTATGAAGCTGATAGATGCTGTCCTTAGTGGCCCACAGCTCCTTGTCCTTTTCTTTTCATATTCATTCATGGCCTCATGGGGGCCAAAAAGTAAGAAAGAATCTTTCCAAACGACTGGTGTTCATCATCATCGCCAGTGTCACGAAGTAATTTAGTAACAAAACCATATTAGTTTTGAAATTACTTTTGAGTGGATAGGACAATAATAGCTTACATGTAAAGCAAATGTGTGTCACCCTAGCCACCTTGTCAATCTTCTTGGGGGAATACATTTTAGCTATATATGTTTGGCATACCTTAGCTCTAATAACAATGGTTGGGTTACCAAGAGTCCCCTGTATCATCACTAAGGTGGTTGTCTAGCATAGGAAACCTACTCTTCGACTTTTCTGCTTGGATCGTACTGTAGCTCTTTGCTGCCCACTTAGATAAATTTAAACACAAATTTGTGGTACAAATGTAATCCTGGTCTGGATCATTGTACCTAATAAATTTGTGACTTGTTTAATCTGCCACTCACAACACTAATGCATTATACAATACTAGCTTGTTCAGAGGATTTAACGGCAGCGTTAAAATCTCTTTTGCTAACAAGACTATGAAAATACTGTTCTTCTAGGATTCGTTCACTCACAAGGCATGCTATATACTGTCAGTACTGAAGTTTCCTAGCTTTACCCTTTAGCAGTTGTAGTGTAGGCACATGAGTCACTCACCTGCAAACATATTTCAGGGGGTGTTTAGATGTTAGAATTGGGATGTTGAATTTGAGAGTAAGATGTCACTTCGTAATCATTGCGTTACTGTAGCATTTTCGTTTGTATGTGTGAAAAATTATCCAAAAATTGATTAATTAGGCTCAAAATGTTCGTCTCGTAGAGTACAACAAAACTGTGAAATTAGTTTTTGATTTGATCTACATTTAGTACTCCATGCATGTTATGACATTTTGATGTGATGGGAATCTTTCTTTTTGCATAGTGAACTTGGGAGTTGCTTTTCGGAAACTTTATGCAACTAAACACGGCCTCAGTTCACATCCTAGATCTGGTCTCCCATCCTGGCTAGCTGTCCCCTCCCCCTCCGTATGTAGGGTCTATCTGTTTGGTCACCAACCCATCGGCATCCAGTCCTCCAAAAAAATAAACGGCAATTATGCTCGTGAGTCGTGCGTGACATTACTCACTGAAGTTTGCATGTCATCTAAGTCGCAAAAAAATAAAAAGTTCGCGTTTCATCTCAACAACTGAACAACCACACAGGATCACGATGTATTCCTTGTGATGTTGTTGTGCAACCATATCTGCTGCCACTTTGGCTTTATTTTTTAAGCAACTGTGTGCCATCCGTAACGATTAGGTGGATAGTAATGTGGTTACCATCATGTGATGAAGTAGTTGGTTGCGATTAAGAATTTCTGTAATTCCACCACATGTAGTCATCTATCAGAGTCATCAAGTCTGATGCCGTCAGTGATCAAACATGGTAGATAACTCGTCACTGTCCAAAACGTTAATTTGTATCTCGTTTCCTCCTCCCTTACGTTTCCTTCTTCTATTTGATCCCACCATACTGTTTCATGTTAATGGCAGAATCGAACATCTTTCTTTGTTATTTTCTCCTCCAACAAGAGAAAATTTTGAAAAAAGTAGGTTCAGAAAAAGAAACAATGAAGTGAACTTTATGCTTGGCTCCGTGTATCTTTCTCCTTTTCATAATAGCAGGGCACTAGCACTTAAACTAGACCCTACCACTATTTTCACTTGTCGGTCCTTAATCATAGTGTCTAGCTCCATGATAGGATGGGCAAAGCACATCAGGAACCCTACTGACCAGGCAGGAAGCAAACGGCAATCAGTTGAGCACGATTTGGCACCTCTCCCTGAATCCCTGATCATCCATGAAGGACAGACCACCATAATGCCAATCCTAGTGTTTTCAACTATTTTTCACCCTAATTAAGAAGAGCAACAAAAAAATAAAGTTTAGGACATAGGTTCGTAGCTTTTTTTATATAATTGTGTAGTGTAGTGCTAATTTTGGATGCTTTTGATGGCGTGTGCAGGCAAGTTTTGGCTGGAGAGGTTTAGGGACGCCTGGGATTCGTGCTCGCACAAGAAGGCTGTGGTGGCGGCCGTCTTCACCCTTGTCTGGAACGTCTCCTCGACGGTGGCGCGCGTCTGGGCGGTTTTCATGCTGGTAGTGGCCATGAAGTTGTACCAGCAGCGCTTGGGGGAGTTCAGCTGGAGCAGCACGGTGGAGGACGGCGCTGCGGCAGATGAAGCGGCAGCAGACGAGGAGGTGCACAGCGAAGAGCCACCGGCGAAGCCTAGTCCATCCAGGGCCCAGGCCGAGGCACAGCAGGTGTTTGGGACGGCGGCGGTGCCGCGGCATAGACGAGCGCCGGTCTCCGGCGAGTTCGCCAGGGAGAGGCTCAGGGTGAGGGGCGGCATCCAGCCGAGGTGACAACCTGGCTGGCCTGTTTTTCTCTAGGATCCAATGTTGTCAACACGTGATAGATACCGGACCGAGGTTTGGTCCGGGTGTGTTGTATAAGGGCAGTCCCAACCCAGTGACTATAATGGTGTCCATAGTATTAAATGAACTGCCACCTATGATTAAAGATGATGTGGCAATTGATTAAATGAAGAAAGAGAAGGAAACCGGGTCTTGTATGAGATATGGTGTCTACACACCATCCAAGATAAGATGTGAGAGAACTAGCATTAAATTGAAAGGTGGAAGAGTGGTGTTTGCATTGGGAGTGTAATGTCTGCTACTAGTTCTTGATGATGTGGAGGCTATGGAAATCATATCTAATATTTTGGGTTGGGACTGCCCTAAGGACATTTTGCGATTGGCAGGCAACAATAAAAGCGTCAATACAAGGGTACAACAAGATAAGTTCTAAAAAAGAAGAGTACAACCAGGCAAGGACATGAATCTATCCCTTCAACCAAAAGTTGAGAGAAGTGATACTTAGTGGGCATGTTTGATGTTATACCCGAGTTGCCACCAAGTAGCCACCCAAATTGGCTGTCCACTTGTCCTAATTTTGGCCACCTTTGACAATTTTGGTTTGCCATCTAATCAAATGGTGGCCAAAATTGATCAAAGATAATTTTGGTTTCACTACCTTAGGCAAACATGGGCAAAAGCCAGTTGCACTAGCCAGCTACGATCCCAATGATTCGCAACGACACTACCGCATCATTTTAGCTACTTCAGATCTGCCTTAATTTATATCCACCCAAATGGCACTTCCAGGATACCCCCAGATTCGGCCCATTTTTACACCATGTTACGATTCTTATATTTCTGATTCTGTTCTAAATCTGCCACATCTCAAAAATCCACACATCACAGTAAAATTACACCCAGACTCGTTACTCCAAAGAGCTCATCTGTGGCATCAGTGGATTTCCCAGTTTTGCACTTAAAACTCGCTTTTTCAATAGCACCAAGGGTCCTGCGCAACATGTTCGAAAACATAAATTCCAGACTCACTTTTTCAATAGCACCAAGGGTCCTGTGCAACATGTTGGAAAACATAAATTCCATGGCAGAAAAAAAGGCAGCTCAACTTGCACAAAAGTGCACTACGCTTTAGGATTTAGTGAGCAAATACAAATGTTCTATATGATTATGTAACCACTACTGAAAATACATCTGAAAGCGTAAAAACATCAAGGGAACACACTCTAGGATTTCTTAGTGATCTTTACACTTACTCATCTCAGTGACAAAAATACATCCAGCTGGCATGGTATTATCATGGGTTTCTCGAGGATGGCATCTGATCGAGGATCTCATGCACAAAGAGATCCTGCAACTCCAAATATCTACCTCTCCATTCTGTCCCCTGTTGGTTTGGAGCGCCATTCCAACTGTTCATCCTAGAATCAAATAGCATGGAAGAACCACCATGCTTCTGCACCAAAATAGAATGATAAGATCCAACAGAAAGAATATGGAAGTATAAAATAAAAGACAAAGCAAAATCTGCCAACCTGAAGTTCATCCAAGTAGCGCTCCATAAAAGTGGAGGTTCGGTTTCCAGGAATAGGAACGTCATTTTCAGGCCGAGGCATAATTACAGCCCGTGGTTCAACTTCCCCATTTGCTGAGCAAACTTTACGTAACGGGTGTAGTGGTGGCAGATTTACTCTTTTCGGTGTTACTATCAGAACATTAGTCACTGGACCTGCCAAAAAATTGTATTACCAAAGCTCAGCAGTATGTACCTTCTGGAAACATGATTCACAAATTAAATACAAAAAGGTACACCCTCCATTTATGATGTTCAGAGTTTGGACAACCTTGCCCTAAAAATCATATACTAAAACAGAGGGTGTACTTTTCAACCTCCTGAAAAAACATGGCCATAGAATAGCTTTACCCCTCAGCTTTCAAGGTATGTAAGGCTATGGCAAAAGACTTCTTTTTATACCATGAGTCATGAAATTTGAATGTGTAAATTGTAACCATTCACTGTACACAAGGGCCATGCATAGTAACCGAATATTCTAATGTATTTAAATGCCTTATGGCTGGACCTAAAGCTAGTGACAGGAAAAAATCTTCTGGCCTATTGAGTGTAGGAAATATATCATCCTTGGGTTTCTGTGAGAAGGAAGTACCACTACTCAATGAAGTAGGGTCAAAATTCACAATAACATATCCATGCCATAAGAGAATGCCCAAATGTAACTACATTAGCTACAACTTCAAGACTGAAGGTTTTCAGAATGAATATAGCCTTTTATGATGTAATATTAAAGAGTAGAACCTTGAGAGTGTTTGAATTTCCGGGTTACTTGCTGACTTCTAGTATCCCACACCCGAACATTACCATCCTCAGATCCAGAGACTAGTAAAAGTCCATCTGCGCTTGATGCCAAGCTTGTTACTGCCTTGCTGGGTCAATCAAACAAATTACCAGAATTAACTTAACAGATCACGCCCCACAAATGCTAGGAATTTGATGTTGAAGCAACCCAATTTAAACCGAGAAAGTACTTGCAAACAAATTTCTTTATCAAGGCATAAAAGTAATGGAGATCATTGCCCCAAAAATTATCAAGCCTAACTTCCAGTCTACATGTAGTTTCTAAGCAGTGGAGCAACAGAGAAACAGATCAAACAGAGAAGGGGGAACCATTTTATTAGAAGTTAACTGCAAGTGTTATATACGTTTATGGAGCCCGAAAGTGCAAGAAAATATTGTTTTTTTATTATTGTGGTTAATAGCATCAGGATAATCATATATAGATGTTATCCCATTTTTGGTAAGAACATATGCAAAAACGGTAAGCACTTTTGAAGACAGTTGGAGTAAACTATTTCCTTCTATGATAACTGCAAATAATATAAGCAACCTGGGGTTCCTGACAATGAATTTTTTGTGCGCTCAACTGTAAAGCAAAGGTTGAACAAGGGAATCTTGTCACAACTAACAGCCTGCCCACAATCTAAGTATTTCCTATGGCTAAATATAGGAGGCCATGCACTTTTAATCGGTCAATGAATATCTCATGTAATTTCATCATACATATAAGAGATTACACCATCACAGTAATTTCCAAGGACAGAGATTTCGGAAATCCCAATAGTGACACGCTCATATCCAAAAATTTATATGTACCCCACAACAAATCTACATGATATCATGATAAATTTAAGGGTGCCCAAAAAGTCTTTAACTTCCATATTTTCAAAGTACCGCCTACAGGCTACAGCTATATATGTCAGTTGGCTCTGACCCCGGGTCATCTTTGTCTGCTTGGCTTGCGATGTCGTGCTTGGGGCTCCAAGCAACCATGCAGGCATTAGTCTGGGTATGCATGGTCACAGCCCTCAATATTGGGAAACATATCCCTTTTATGTAAAATAAATTCAAGAAGACACAGGTCAACTTTGAGATGAGAAGGTGGATGAAAAGATGTTAGGTGTTCTTTGTCTTGGTTGTTCCATTGTTAGGTCAATAAAAGATTTTATAGGCTTTCAGACATTAGTATATAGCTTTACAGTGTAAAGACAACATGACTTTCTTAGGTTCTAAAATTGAGAAAAAAGAAGCCCTTATACCAGAGTGTTGTTCTCATCTTTGATCTATGACCCAAAAAGGCCACTTCCTTTTTGTCGGTTTAGTAGGATGAAGAAAGAGAACAATTCAACTGTTCTTAGCAACTTCCATGATTTTTGCCAAGTTATTTAGAACTGTAAGTTCAGATCTAACTGTTTTCTTACACATTTACATGCTGCAAACAAATTGCACTGCCATAATCTGCACAGCAATCCACTAAATATCAGAAAAATGGAACAAAATGTTTATTACTTGACTACTTGTACCTCAGCATTGGCTAAAGGTTAAACATAAATGGAACTTATAAACCAGCACAACAAAAGGAGTCTTAGCACTTTGGACCCAAACAATGAACTTATTCAGAGTACAGAAGAGTAGAGAACAACTGATAAAAAGCTAGATCAGCAGGCGAACCTGTGGTCATCCAAAGCACCAAGAATAGATGACTCATCACTACCATGAGAACTGATATCAACACCCATAGCAGTAACATATATCTTTCCATCTCTACCACCAGCATAGAAAACATGACTTCTTGGGTCTAGCGCTACAGAGTCAATGCTAGTAGGAAATGGAATGCTCCTTAGCATCCTACCCTCCGATAAACTCCAAATCTGGGGTAAAGAAATGCAATGGCAAATGATGCAAATAATTAGCCTGAGATGTTACTAGGTAAACAGTGTAAATAAGAATAGTTGACAAGAAACAGGAATAAATAGATAACAGTCCTTCCGCATAACATTTAATTCATGACAGTGGAGTCGCTTACGCACTTTGCAGGTTCGATCTTCTGAAGAAGATACAGCAATTGCTCCAAGGAAACAAGCAATATCAGTTACAGGCAGTGCATGCTGATTGAAACTGTAGAGATATGGTGTCTGGGCCTCCAACCTTGACTGCTCATCAAGCACCCTGTAACAAGACAACCAAACCAACTTAGACACTACACAAAAATAGCTGACCAATTTTACCACACTAAACACATACGTGATCAGATCCCAAACTTTGATGCTCCCATCTTCTGATCCTGACACAAGCAGATAGTCATAAAGCGTGAGGCACCTAACAGCACGATAGTGTGCATGCCATGTGTGGAGAAGCTCTCCACTAGCCACCTATACATCAGCAGTAAAAGAAAGTCATTTTAGCTGGAAGAGTTCCCACCATTAACTACAAAGGTGTTCTGTGGATCAGACACATAGAATATGTTGAAACTTTAACGATACAGATGCCTGATGGATCAGGTACATAGCATAAACTGCAAATGGAACCCAATAAATTGGGCATCTACGACACCAGAAAACAGGGGAAAGATATATTCCCTAATATTTGTGAAAGCACACTGAGAAAACAAACTATTCACATGACTTCGAAAGAAAAGAGTGGATTATACTACATAATTAATCTGAACTAATTCTAAACTATCAATGTTCCGATAGAAAAAATGGAAAATGGGGAAAAACACATCATGCTGTTTTGGAAAATGTCACCAGGAGTGATACATGTGTACATGTGGTTAAAACACCAAGCTGCATTTCATTAATCATGAAATTTTAAACTGGTATATACACCAATGTCATGTATTAGTACACAGTTTGTCAGTTCAAGCTTTTCCTGCCTAACGTGCAAATCCGTTATGTTGCCATCTTAATTAATTACTAAATCAAATATTAACACAAAACAAGTGCAAGCATGGTAATGCCAGACTGAATCATTACAGAAGTTCAAAATTCTAGCACCTGAAATGCACATTTGTTCACCATTTTGTACAGCACAGCACAAAACAAGCAATGGGAAAAAAAACGTTTCAAGAAATATAACTAATTTTATTGGAGACATATTCCTAAGCTGAACCCCTACTATTTTTCAGAACCAAGTAACCAACTGGAACACAACAAGCCCCTGGTTCATTTTCGATTATCCTCCACCCATGGGCATCTATTTCACACCACCTTTCACCTAACTAACCAAGCACACAACATACATTTCACATCAACATCAAACAAAAGCGCAGCTAGCAACCAACAATAGTGACCTTTTCACCCATCAGCAAGAAACCACAATGCCCTCACCTCCCAAAGGAACATGTTGCCATTGCTGCCACCGCCGATGAGGTAGCTCCCCTCCTGGTCCGCGATAAGAGCCCTGTCTCTTATACACATCTAGATGTGTATAAGAGACAGGTTCTCTACATGTGGCGCAGGGTCGGTGGCGGATTTCCTCCGCTCCGGTGCGGAGGTCCCAAGCGGCCACGCCGGCGTCCGCGGAGGAAGCGGCCAGCACAAGCTGTTTCGGCGGCGCCATGAGCAGCGGAGAGGGGTTTAGGGTTTTGGAGATTTTTCCCAATTCGGATTCCGGCGACGGCGGCGAGCAAATATGCACGAGGGGAAAGGAGAGGAGATGGAGGCGCGGTCGGGCAGGACAATTTTTTTCCTTTTTTTTCTCAGATAGGGCAAACCCTGTCTAACGACTTAACGAGTCTTTGGTGGTTCGAACTAATCTAACGGTCAAAATAAATCCGGCTGATTGACTACATTGAGTAAAAATCTTAAGAATTAAATTTGAATGCTTGCCTAATTTCTGAAATTGACTTTCCACTGGGCTTGAAGAGGTGTTGCCCTAAAAAATCAAGGGAAGTGCTCTTTTCTCAGGTACCCCACCCTATGTTTTTTTTTTAAAAAATCATCCAAACGCTTTCCTAGCAATTACAGTAAATTATTAAAAATTCAAAAGCTTTCTTAGACAATTTACTAGTCGTGATCGATTTGACTGTATGAGGGAGAGCGTTGCAATAAAAAACTCGTTCCACCTCGTGATTGTCATGTTCGACATATTTATTGTTGCTCCCAGACTTTTCAACCACAATTTGGACCAAAATCGGCCCGGCCCCTAGCAACATCGTCAAATGGCATATGTACAGGAACCTCTGCTATCGGCTCTCAATTCCATCGTTGCTACGATTAGTTCTGAAAGCTGTCTGGCCTTCACAAATCTGTCATCAGAAGATCTAACATCAAATTGGCATATGAGCACTTTACACAATTGTGAATAGGAGAAAGTAAAATTTTATAAGGGTAAACCAACGACACCTGGCACGGGGCATGGAACAAATGTCTTACAACAACACTTCTTTCTATGCTTGGTATTTCACAAATTATTCAAACTTCAACACACCCTGAAAACTCCAGATAGTATCTTACACAGGAACTCAAGTTCTACATACTAGTTATTGATTTCTGCAACACCATACTAACAATGATAGAAGAGCCTCATCTGGGCCCTGGCAGAACCAATTAGGTGCTGCGACCGACATTATTGACAACTGGACTTGTAATAGCGTCTGATTTCAACTTCAGCCAGAGACTTCGCATTAGCACGCAACATGGTCGTGAGCACAGCAACCCTAGCATCACCTTCATGGCAAAAGATGATCACTTTCTTCAGGAGATCAGATGAAAATGATCTTCTCTCGCGCAAGCAAACTGGATCTATGTCCACACCATTGTCTGATTCCACCTAAAGTTTTAAAAGAGTAAGATTTCATTAGGAAATCCTAAAACGTTAAAGAAAGTTATTTGAAAAAATAAGAGACATTATGGTCTACCTTTAGCTTAAGTGTAAGCTTCTTCAGCTGAGGTGAGTGTAGTAGAAAGTAAACTAGTGGAGCAAAATTATCCAAAAGGCACCACTCCCCAAGAGAGAGGTTCGTCAAATTGTCAAACATCTGGCACCTCAGGGTTTCTTTGCTGAATTGAAACTTTCATAAATATGTAAAACAAAGAATGAATAAATGCAGCTTTAATGGAAATAACTAAAGACAACAATCAGAAAGTGGGTGAGAACCTCTGTCACACCATACCTCTGTCACAGAAGATGATAACTCTATATTCTTGGCACTTGAAAGATCACATAGAGTGACTGATGCTGTTATTTTGGAAAAGTTATAGAATGATGAAGTGCTTTTGCATTGGGCAATGCACAAGGAGATCAGGTTAGGAGTACAAATCATAAGATCCTTTGAGAAAGAGCAATCAATGATATCTAAATTTTTCAATGAATTTGGACATATCTCAGATGCCTCAAAGAAGCTACATATCAACTGGAGAGTTTCCAAAGATGGGCACGCGTGGTTTAGTGCGTCAAAGACATTGGTATCTAGAGCAACATTAGTAAGTTTCAAATATGTTAGGAATTCAGAAGTGAAAGCAATGCATTGTGGATCCAAGAACAAAGGCTCCCATGTACATTCAGTGAATTCAAGCACTCGAACATTGTGCTTGATAGCATGATCAATCCAATTGCAGGCTCGATCCACTGCGAAAGAGTGAAGGCGAAATGTATCCAATGACGCAGGAGCCCGCGATTGTAAAAGATGGTCCACAAACATACTGAACCGCACTCTATCATTGCAAAACTGAACTATAGAGATATCAAGACATGGTGCTGTGGTCCAAAGCATGCGCCATCTCTGGGATAGCACGCATGTGCGTGCAAGCTCCTTTGCTAATAAAAAGGACATAATGTGGTGAAGCATTTCATCTGGAAGGTTACTGAGCCTGTCATCCTTACAGAGCTTCTTGTGACTTCTTGGAGGATCTGTATCAAGCAAGTCCTCTGCATTAAAAGACATTTGTCAGAATTCTGACCGCTGGTACTGGTCTACTCCCTCCGTTCTGAAAAACCTGACGTTTAGGACAAGGTTTGGGTCAAACATTGGGAATATAAATCATCAATAACTTTTAAATTGTTGAGTTTACAAATGTAAAAACTATATAAATATATTTGTCTTGAAAAATTCACAAAAGTATACATATACCACTCTTTGATAAATATTTTTTAGAATAATAAAAGGTCAAAGTTGTGTTTTGAAGACCGTGTCGCTGTCCTAAACGTCAGGTTTTTCAGAACGGAGGGAGTACTGGTAACTGGCCAGGGCCAGTAAACTGGTCGTTTAAGTACAAAAGATTGGTGCAAAAGCCAATAGGCAAATCTACAAGCGCAGGCTGTTACACTAGGCATATGTGACTCCCCAGTACAATGTAGAAGAATGGAAGCCATATTACTGACCATACTAGCAAGTTTTTATTAGTTTGGCACTCAGAGATATTTACACAAGATGATAGTTCCAAAAGCAGATTACCCCTGATCAACTTTAAGTTTCTTGAGCCAAATAAGGTGGTACATACAAATAAGGGCCTAAAACTTTTACAATCACTGTTCTAGATCACTTTCTAAAAAGGCATACTTGAATATTCTCTTTCGGAAGCAGTTGTGAGCCTTTGCGCAATGTCACACCTGGTATTTGTTTGGAATTTTTTTCTCGAACACGTATTTGTTTGGAATTTAACACAGCAGATGAAGCAAATGTCAAAATCACACAAACTCTTGTGGGATCAATTCCTATGGGCCAGGTGAGCTGGCCAAATGCAGTAGCAGCAGCAGCCAGGCCAGGGCTGCCGCCGCCGCACCTGTATGGGGCATACATTTGACCATGCCCTACCAGCAACATAATGTTGCTACCTCCTCCAGTCAAACTCACTGGCAACTATGTGTTGACGCAAAAAATCGCTGACCAAAATCCGGTGTCAACACTATCCATAATTAGTTGCTTGTCCTTAAGTTTATTTCAATATGGAAATGAGATCTCTAATAGTAAAGGGTTTAATTAAACCACAGAAGAATTGTTAGGGAGTCTCTGGCTATAAATTTGAGGTCAGCGATTCATTATTTATCAACTAATGAAGAAGAGGATTGTTCTCTCTACTCCCAACTCGCCTCATATCCCTCGCTTCCTAGCAGCCACCACCAGCTCGCTCTCAGCTGGCAGTGCACCATGGGTTATGATCACCGTGGCCCAGACCGCACCATCAACCTTGCACACATAACACAGAGCTATTTTCCATACACTAGCTGTATGTAGGACTTCCACAGAAAACTGCCAAGTACACAGAGCTATTTCCACTTTATAAAACATGAAAAGACTAATGTGAACAGAAAAACAGATAGATGAGAGTATGAGACATCCTTTTACTTCTAAAGAATTTTTATGCATTCTTCCGAAGCATGCACGTGTATTCGATTGCGGGCAATTATGTAATCGGAAGTCTCTTTTGAGCTTGTGGATACTTGGACATCTGTTAAGCAATGCATAGTTGGACATCTGCTAAGCAATATGTACACCATAACATTTGATCCCACCAAAACAAACAGTATACTAGTCTAGATCTTTCTCTTTTTTTCCCATGATGGTGATATAATAAAAGGATTTTCTCTGTTTTGGCAGATTAATGATGATTCAATGTGGTGTCATTGCAATTTTGTTGTAAAATGTTGAAACTAATGACAGTCTATACTGGCCATGGATATTTGCTGCAATACCTTCAGTACCATTGTGACAAACTTCCAGCTTGTGATTGTCCTCCTAAGAAGGTAGGGCCAGCTGGGGTTGTTCAAAAGGAGATGGAGATGGAGACTCAAAATAGAGAATTCTGAAGGAGATCCTTCGCAGATAATCTCCCTGTACAAACCAGACAAAAATTGATCAAAGTTTAACAAAAACATCTCTCCAAGCTCACCAAAAAAACAAAAGAAATGGTAATTATGATGTCCATTCAGAAAAGGGCAAATATGCATTGTTTAAGGGAAGAACATAATTTTCAACTCCTTCCTACTCTACCCCTGAATGGAAGAACATATAATTCGCTCACAAGGAGGAAAGTAGCACACACCAAACCATGATGATTATACCAAGTCCTTCAAACCTAAAACATTGCACATTTGACAATAATTTTTTTTCAGACCAAAGACCCTTTGGCGCTGCTTTATAAGGCATTTGACAATAATGCTCAAAATTCAAACATAATGAAATATTGGTGATCTACCAATGCAAATCTGCCAATGAGCACGCATGTATAAGCAGACTAAGAGCTGTTCTTGATGCAAAGAAATGACACCCTATGGGACATGGGAGCTTTGCAAGAAAATTTTTTATTTAGCTTTCACAATGAACAATAAACACAATGATAAATATAATGAAACTTCAGAAATCACATAACAGAAAACAGTTCAAGTAGAAAGCATCGACTGTGAACCTTGTTACGAGCTAGTGAATACATCCTTCACTCAAGTTTGTCAGCAACTCTGTGAAGATCAATCAATCCCTCGGTCAAATCAGTTGGAAACCACTTCAGCAGTTTCTCGAAACTAAACAAAGAACACAAAACATAATGAGATACCCAATATAGTAGAATACCTACAGCTCCGAGCATCAACAACCTCACAAATTCACAAAAATGTGGTAAGCTCTAAGCTGTTACAAAGGCATCAATCTATTGCATATGTATGTCAGTTTGTGTGCACAAGGATATTTTACAAATAGTACTGATTGCTTCAAGAAAAACATAGTTGGGCAACTATAGGGATGCCAGTTCCTAGCTTTATGTATGGTAGATGGAAAACATAGCACACTGTAATTCTACCTGAGACAATAGTTCATAGCATCAGTACTAATAGCTCTAAACGAAAATATTTTATAGAATACGAAATTTGCAGGAATCTCCATTGGGAACTGAAATCAGCCCTCCACCCAACACAAACAAATATTATATAGAAACTAACAAGGTGTGGACATTTCTCGCAAGGGTCACAGTACGTCAGTACATATAGATCACCTTCACCCGAGCGGGCACAAATTATCTTACCAGGCGATAACAAAGAGCCTAATCATGGGTCGTAACTAGCCACGAGCTAAGAAATCAACTGGATCGCACCATTCAAACCCTAGTTGTGGCCTGGCGCCAGAATATGCTCCAGACCGGCCCCTTTGCATGTGCACGGATCGAAATCAGTGAGGGAAGGCAAGTGGGTGGGGATATGAAAGAGGAAGCGCTCACATCTTTTCGGCGATCCTCTGGCGAGCCCCGGGGGGCAGGTCGGCTCTCCAGTCGCCGCCGCCGTTGCCTGCCTCCATGGCGAAGGGCCGAAGGCCACGTTTGTTTTCCTGGAAGTTTTTTCTTCCTCCCCTCTGATGAGTTGCGTCTGCCGCGGTCTTCCTATGTGTCAAAGTTCATTGCAGTTTTAAGGTCGAAAAAAAATCATTGCAGTTTTGTTATTTCACAAGTTTGTTTTATTTTGAACTACTCTCTCCGTTACAATATACAGGTCGTTTCACTTTTTCCACCGTAAGTTTGACCCGCTCGTGTAATTCAAAATTTTGTGAAAATTATTGTATTTTTTGTGGTGGCTTGCTTTATTGATATAAAATCTTCACAAATGCATTAAATTTGACTATATTTTTACAATTTTTTTGAATAAGACGAGCGGTCAAACTTGTTTTAAAAAAAATCAAACGACCTACATTTTGGAACGGAGATTAGGTCAGAGCCAACTCACCGTACTCGAGGGTACCTCCGCTTTCTGACGCAATCGCGCCACCATCCTCGACCGTTGCCGCGACGTACTGCAGTGCTCCAATCACTGCCGTTTTGTCCTATGCCCTTGACCGGGCATCGAGAATCGCTGCCGCCAGGGATTCCGCAGATTTCGCCGCCGCCGGAGGAGACGAGGAGACGGAAAAGACGGGAACAACCAGGATTGAAAGGAAGATAAGAAGACGGTTTTTTTTGCATTTCTTTTGCTGACTTGGATGTCGGAATCCACGTCAACCGGTCCTACTTAACAAACCATGTATGCACTAACCTTTGATTTAGACACGATAGGACCTCTAATGAGACCCGAACATCGATTAGGTACAGTAATGGCACGTTTTTGAGAGTTTGTGGACCGGGATGACACAACGATGCAAGTTGGAGGACCAACCGTGCACGTTACTCTTTATTATTTAGGATGATATCTGCCTCTCCTAAATTTTTCATCTCAAAGTTTTAGGAAAAAAACTCTTTAACTTCCTTAATCGCATTAAGGTTCGTCTCAAGTATCAATATGTCATCAATATATAGACACAAGATCACTCCTTCGCCCCTACTATAGCGATAATACACACACTTGTTGGCTTCATTCACAACAAAACTAACTGACATTAAATTTATGTCGAACTTTCCATGTCATTTCTTAGGTACACACTTGTCGGCTTAGAAATTTTGACATTTTTTGTTATATTTTAATTCTAGAAACTAACGGTAAATTCATTATAACAGTTAATGATCTTGTGATAACAGAGCATGTGCGTGCGTTCAAGATAATTCTCCTAACTAACATGAACAACAAGATAAACCAGAAGAGGTTTTGGTTTAGAATGTACCCAGAGGCGGGGCCGTTGCCGGAGACAGTGGGTGCGCCATTACCAGCTGGAACATTGGGGTTGCCATGCTCGAATGACCTTGCTCGTTCAAGTTGACGAAGACGGCTGCCAAGAAGTAGACGTTCGAGTTGACGAAGACGGTCGCCGGGAAGTAGACATGGAAGCGAGCAGTCTCAAAAACCTTATGGCGTGCCTATCCCGAGTAGGATCACTAGGTAGGGATATTCAGAGGCTTCTGCTCACACAAATAGTGTGAGCACAAAACTTGCGTTGGCAATATAAGAGAACAACAAAACAATGAGTGAGAAAGTGAGATGTCTCCTTAGCAGGAGTACCAAAAAAGTCTGATGGAGTATGCTTGCCAAGGAGGAGAAGCCTTATTATATAGGCGCATAGGAGGAGAGGGATTATGGGATTGTGGGATATAGGTACCCCTGGGCCCACTGTAAGACAAGACCACGGCGGCCAGGGCCCACCTCTGAAAGGCCCATGGGCCGACCCCTGCGCGGCCTATATGGGCTCCCTGACTTGACGGACAAGTTGATGAAGACTCGGTGGACGAATCTTCCGGATATCCAGGGATATTCCAGTTGTAACCGACCCGGACTAGAGTCCTGGTCGGAACCAAGTAGGTTTGGATGGAAACCGACTTGTAAACCCTAACCCGCTACCCTATATAAAGCGGCCTAGTGCACCCTCATAGACAGACGGAATCATATCGCACTACACCCTGTAAACCATACGCTCGCCCAAGCTTCCTGAAGCTCGGCCGAGTACCCAGCAATACAAACGACGCCATCAACATAGGACGTAGGGTATAATACCTCCGGATAGCCCGAACCTGTCTAAATCAGTGCCTCATGTGTACCATCAAGCCACAAGTTCATCGATTGCCCGCCTACAAATCAACCACTCGGGTACCCCCAGGTGGATTGCCGGTCCTAAGGTCCGACAGGGATATGGATCGCTGCCTCGTTGGGTACCTTCAAGAAAGAAGACCGAGTCCTAGTAGAACTACTCGTGTACTCCTACTAGGGACTCTCAAATTGTAACTTACTAGAAGACTAGCCATATAACCTTGCCTTTTAGGATATTTAAAGGAGGGCAGGGGTCCCTAGTTCGGTAGAGAGAGCCTAGAGCAGACCAAGCTACTCAAAAACTAAACTCATACATAATGTAATACAACATACATGACGTAGGGTACTACACATATGTGGTCCGAACCTGTCTAAAATCCTTGTCTCCCGTGCGCATCATCGTTCCTAAGAATTCAGTGAGACCCACAATTACTCTACTTTGAGGTATCCTAGACAAGTACTAAGTCGTTAAACACCGACAGGGATGAACCTGGATAGAACTCACCCAATAGTGGTCATAAATTTTCATTAAATTTTAGTTACTTGTACTCTGAGTAATGGCAGTCACGACAGTAGCACCCATGACTCGCAATGATTGATATTTGTGGCAAAATGTTCACCACACCATAACTCGTTGCGTTGCAGCAGCACACGGCCATGGTCCGGTGAGGTGAGCGAGCGCGCTCGTGTGGTAAACCTTTCTCATGTAGCCAACTTCACAAACGATACACGGCTGGTCACTTTTTAAATTGGTTATGATTCTTTTTGACTCTTTATTCGAGATTTAATACCAATAACTTTGTAGTATTTATCAATTATCAGTGATTTTTTTTAATTTTTATTGATTAATTGAGACTAATATGAGCCGAGGCCTAATTCTAATTGCCGTAATGTTATTGGTGGGATTCTGAATGCTCAAATGAAAAAACAAAATCCGAATCCGCTGTGACGCTTGGACACTGAACCATGAGAACATACTTTTGTTGCTTATTTATAGAGCAGTTTTAGAAAGCGCAGCGTACAACTTCTGGAACTTTTTGGTCCGTATATATATCCCAAAGTTATCCCACGAATCTTCCTCTCACCAATTTAGCAACTGCTCCCAAGCCCTTTTTAGTTTCTAAGTTTGGGTGTGCAAACTTGGAACTTTGGCACTGTATCGTTACTGTAGCATTTTGTTTGTATTTGTGAATAATTATCCAAATATTGATTAATTAGGCTTAAAATGTTCGTTTCGCAAAGTACAACAAAACCGTGCAATTAGTTTTTGATTTCGTCTACATTTAGTACTACATGTATGTTATGATATTTTGATGTGATAAGAAACTTATATATGCCGGGATTTTGTTATAGTAAAATTTAGAGTTGGAATTTGGTAACTAAGAGCAACTCCAACAGATCTCCTTTCCCCTTTCCCTTTATTTTTGCTATAGGGGAATCCCCTTTCAGATTTACAAGATATTGGGGAGAGGTACTTCAGCAGATCCCCTTTCTCAAATCCCCTTTCCATCTACCTGCTACGTGGGGACCCCCTTGTCATTGAGCAATCTATTTTTTCCTTTTTTTATTCATCTCCCTCCTTCTCCTTGCTGCTTGCCGAGGCGCTGGCTTGCAGGCGGCGGGTAGCACGCCGACGCGCGGGTGCTGGCGGTCGGCCGGTCGGGAGTGCGAGCGGGCAGGCAGGTGGCGGGTAGTTCGCCGGCGCGCGTGGGCGGCGGTCGGGCGCACGAGCAGGCAGGCAGGCGCCGGCGCGTGGCACGTCGGCGCGCGGCCGGCC
>OAMR01000541.1:540687-556042 GCA_900205405.1 Echinochloa crus-galli
GGGTTTTGTTTAGATCAAGTTTAGTCATTGCTACTTGCTTGTAAGCGCGCGTGCTGGTCCAGCCGCCCGTCTTCGAGTCTTCGGAACCCCACTTCGTTTGTGATTGAGTTTGAGATTGAACACTTCATTCCCATCTAGTAATTTTAGTACTTGTTTGATACTTGTTCTTGCTAGTTCTTCGATTGCTTGCAGGACAGGACCGGGTGACGTGCTTCCACAAGATCACGACATCCATAGGAGGTGGTGTATCGGTTGCTAAGGCGCAGTCTTTGGAAGGCTGTAGTCGGGCTGTCAATGTTGTCTCCTCCAATCGAGTTATCCCCCACGCCTCTCATCGAAAGATCGGGCATAAACCCTAGCGGGTACCCATCACACTTACCCTTGGCCATGGGTATGGTCGTTGGTAGAGGGAAAACCAGTTGCATATTTTAGTGAAAAATTGAGCGGGCCTGTTCTGAATTATTCCACTTATCGGGTGACGTGCTTCCACAAGATCACGACATCCATAGGAGGTGGTGTATCGGTTGCTAAGGCGCAGTCTTTGGAAGGCTGTAGTCGGGCTGTCAATGTTGTCTCCTCCAATCGAGTTATCCCCCACACCTCTCATCGAAAGATCGGGCATAAACCCTAGCGGGTACCCATCACACTTACCCTTGGCCATGGGTATGGTCGTTGGTAGAGGGAAAACCAGTTGCATATTTTAGTGAAAAATTGAGCGGGCCTGTTCTGAATTATTCCACTTATGACAAAGAATTGTATGCTCTTGTTCGCACATTGGAAACTTGGCAGCATTATTTGTGGCCCAAAGAGTTTGTTATTCATTCTGATCATGAATCATTGAAACATATTCGTAGTCAAGGAAAACTGAACCGTAGGCATGCTAAGTGGGTTGAATTTATTGAATCTTTTCCTTATGTTATTAAGCACAAGAAAGGGAAAGAAAATGTTATTGCTGATGCCTTGTCTAGGAGATATACATTGCTGAACCAACTTGATTACAAAATCTTTGGATTAGAAACAATTAAAGACCTATATGCTAATGATGCTGGTTTTAAAGATGTGTTGCTTCATTGTAAAGATGGGAAAGGATGGAACAAATTCGTCATTAGTGATGGGTTTGTGTTTAGAGCTAACAACGTGGTGCTGCGATTGCGGGGTTCGGAACGTGTGGTTCGGAAGCCGGATCGATTTGAGTCACGACTCCACCAAATCGAGAGTTATCAGAACCTTTCGGAAGATCGGGGAACCCTAGTTCCCATCAAGTGATATCAGAGGACATATGTCCATGAGGGGTGCATGGGGTGGAGAAGGAGACCAACAAGGTTTTCCAAGTCAAGAAGAAGGCCCAAGGCTAATCCGATTCGAGTCCCCAAGGTGGAGGCCCAAGGAAACTCAAGTTCGAGTCGGCCTCGGAGTCCAGGAGCAGCCCACACTAAATTCATCGCCCAGGTCGCATACTGGCTCGGTTTTCGACGTTCTACATATTCTTGGAAAGCTAAGGATATAAGCTTTCCAATGGCACTGGTGCCACCTCAAGATTCATTTTGAGTCATCGGGAATTGTCGAAACAATTTGACGTCCAGAATCTGCCAGGGTGCTGCGCCGCCATCTTTTGGGCTGTTGGCCCGTGTATTATGTTGGGGTCCAATGTGGACGTGGTTAGGGGCTTATGCACGCCCCAACCCTCATATAATCAGTAGCCGCCGCCACATTAGGGTTTGGGTTTTGCTTAGATCAATTCTGTCAAGAACAGTGCCGCCGCTCGTCGGTTTGTGAGACCCCAACTTCGTGAGTTTAATCATACATCTGCAATTGTGTTGCAATCTTTCTCGTTCTTCCTTGTGTTCTTCGATTCGCAGGCAAGGATTAGCCTTCTGGGCGAGGTCAACCGTGCAACGCCGGTTGATAACCTGGGGAGACGTGGTGCTGCGATTGCGGGGTTCGGAACGTGTGGTTCGGAAGCCGGATCGATTTGAGTCACGACTCACCAAATCGAGAGTTATCAGAACCTTTAGGAAGATTGGGGAACCCTAGTTCCCATCAAGTGATATCAGAGGACATATGTTTAGGGGTGCATGGGATGGAGAAGAAGGAGACCAACAAGGTTTTCCAAGTCAAGAAGAAGGCCCAAGACTAATCCGATTCGAGTCCCCAAGGTGGAGGCCCAAAGAAACTCAAGTTCGAGTCCGCCTCGGAGTCCAGGAGCAGACCGCACTAAATTCGTCGCCCAGGTCGCATACGGGCTCGAATTTTGACGTTCTACATATGCTTGGAAAGCTAAGGAGATAGTATTTCCAATGGCACTGGTCCCACCTCAAAATCCATTTTGAAGCCAATTCCAAGAATCAATCCAGTACCCAAATCAACGAAGCATCAACATATGAGAAAGACAAAACAGGAACAACACCCCCAGTCCCCATAGCACCGTCCCTCGCCCACCCGCACCCCGTGCCCAACCTCATCCTCCGCTGGCCAGAGCCGCGGGGTCAAGGCCTCCGGCGACGGCGGGAGGAACGATGCGACGCCCCCAGAGGCGGCATCTCGGTGACCTCGGAGATGTCGTCCTGTTCGTTTGGCTTATCAGCCACCAGCCAGTGGTACTTTTGTCTTAGAACAAATCAGCCACCCGCCACCAGCCAACGGTACTTTTTTTCAGAACAAATCAGCACCAGCCACAAGCCAAACGAACAGGACACTTGACGCCGCGGCTCGGCGTGCGGGCTCCTCGGCGCCGTCGGGGCCCCGGTTAACCGCGCGGCGAGGATTCCTCATCCCCCAGCTCGGCCCCGTTTCCGGCGAAGGTGGGCTCGGACTCCGGCTCGTCGGCGTCGGGGTCCTGCTTCCCGCGCGGTGAGTAGAGGGTGGCCGCGATGGAGGCATGCACGGAAGAGGGGTGTGGGGCTGGGTCGCAGACGGCCAGGGGAGAGGATTCGAATTGGATTGGGGATTACTCCACAGGTGTGGCGAGATCAGAATACCAGGTGCGTTTGGAGCCGTACGATCAAGAAGCAACGACTGTTCAATTGCTCCGCGCCAGAGTTAAAAGCGCGTGCCCGCCACGCCTCCTGGCAAATTTCAAATCTCGTCAGATCCGTCCGCCTCTCCTCTGCTTCTCCCCCTTCCGCCGCCGCCGCCGCCTGTTCTTACCCTAATCCGCTCCCCTTGCCCTAAGGAGCGAAACCCAGCCCACCATGCCTCCCTCCGTTGCGGAGATGCCGCATCCCGGCGACTCCGCGCTGTCCACCCCCTCGGACCACGAGCTCCTCGGCTTCCTCCGCAGGAAGCTCGCCGGCGAGCCCCTCCCCGCCGCCGCCGGCGCGCATTTCCACGACTCCGACATATACGTCGCCGAGCCCGACATGCTCACGTTGGCCTACAAGCCGGCCCCGGCGATGAAGGGAGAGGGCGCCTCCTGGTGGTTCTTCACCCAGGTGCGGCCCAAGAGCAGCAGCGACGGCCGCAAGTCGCGCGTGGTGGTCGGCAACCTGGGCACGTGGCACTCGGAGCGCGCTCCGCGGCCCGTGCTCGACGGCGAGGGCAACTGCGTCGGCCACAGCCAGTATTTCTCCTACAAGCGCAAGATCGTCAAGAACCGCAGCCAGAGGACCGACTGGTACATGGTGGAGTACAGCGACGGCCACGAAGAGGATCACGGGCGCGTACACGGCGGCGAGCCCAAGCTGGTGCTTTGCAAGATCTACAGGGCGCACTCCGGTTCGAGATCATCGTCATCGTCGAGATCAGCTTGCAAGAGAAAGGCTACAGACGAGCACACCGACCAGTCCTCCGCTCCCGTGAAGGCCAAGCGCCGGCTTTTCGCTTCCCCTGCTCCAACTCCGGCGGATGCGTCACAGGAACAGGTCAGATCCAGTGTGGAATCGCAGAGCAAAGCAGAAAATTTCGAACCAGAGGCTTATCATGGCAAGATCGGCGGTACATTGGACGGCCTCATGTTCTTGCCCCAACCAGAGGCATTGCAGCGTTTGATTGACAGCACATCAGATTATCTCAAATTCTGGACAGAACTCGAGGCTTCGGAGAACAAGACGAGCACCACACACCCCAACTTGCTGATATCCCAACTAGATGCTTTCAGCGATGCATCGGATTACATTGGATTCTTGCCCGAACCATCGCAAGAGATCGACAGCACATCGGATTATCTTCAATTCTCGCTTGAAACTCAGGAATTACAGAACAAGATAAGCACTACACCTCCCAGCTTGCAAATGTCCAAACGAGAGGAGTCCCAGAGCAAGATGGGCGACGCATCGGATTATCCCAGATTCAGGCCTGAACCATCACAGGGCAACATCGATGGTACAATAGATTGTCTCAAATTCTCGCCTGAAACCGAAGAATTGCAGAACAAGACAGGCACTACACCTCCCAGCTTACTGATGTCCGAACCAGATGCGTCCCAACGCAAGATTGGTGGTACACCGGATTTTCTCAGATTCTGGCCTGAACCATCGCAGGGCAAGACCGATGGTACATCAGATTATCTCAGAATTTCGCCCGAAACAGAGGAATCGCAGAGCAAGACAAGTACTACATCTCCCAGCCTGTTGACGTTCGAGTCAGAGGTGCGGGTGCCGCAGGATGAGACGACAACAAAGTTTAATTGTGGAATCCAGATGGCCGGCGGTGGCGCCCCTCCTGTGCCTGCACATTACTACCAGATGACAGAAGTTCTCATGGACGACAGGTGCAGCTCAGTGTTTTCATTTTGGGGACGAGATGGCTGGTCCTCTGCTTGCAATGACAGCACTGCGGCTCCTTGCTCCCGCAGTCAGGGATGCTTTGTTGGAGCATCACCAATGTACAACGAGTGGAGCACCGCTGGATTCAGAATGCCCTCTGCTTCTTTGCTGCTGCCATCAGTGTCGCCGTCATCTTGGTGCAGCGGTCCGGCCCTCTGGAGTTGTTGATCAGCAGTGGCGAAGCCAGAGCTGGGGTGCCCACTGATGAAGCCACCAATGACCAGTTCTGCATTGCAACTTTGGCCCCGTCAAGTTCAGAAGCTCGTTTTGCAGAGTTCTATTAGTAGACGCCTCAAGTACACTCTTCTGTCAGAATCAATCGACCTCCACTTGCGCACTTCATAACCAATTTCATAACATCATAGGTGATTTGACGAAAGATGTAAGAATCAAAGGCTAGCATAAATTTGCACGGCTGGCATTACTTACTGTAAACTGTAAATGTGAATCTTGATTTATAATAACTGCAATATTTAGAGTTTGTCGACCTCTTTTATCCTTGTGAACCCTTCTAACCCTTCCATGGTGTTGTAATCTGCTGTTGACCGGCATTTCTATTGCCTTCCTTTGCAATATATTCATCTGGCCACTTGATTTTTTTTTATACCATATCTACCCTCATTTTTTATGCCATGTAAAATCTATGAACTTGATTTGAAGGCAGTTAAAAACTGTACTTTAGTGTGGTCGTTTTGCCTGGCTCGTCGGTCCCACCATGTATTATGGCCCTGTTTGGATCCATGTATTAGTGTTAGTTTGGGGTAAACTAACACCAAACTAACACTTTGGATCCAAACATGAGGGTTATTTTGGTGCTAGTTGGGACTAACACCCCCAAAAAACTAACCCCTCCAAGAGGTGGTAATTGGTGTTAGTTTGGTGAGGCCCACAAGAATCACTCCACTTTTTTCCTCTCTCTCCTCAAGGATCCCAAAAAAGTGCAAACTAACACATGAATTCAAATAGAAATGGTGTTAGTTTGTTACGTGTTAGTTGGAGGTGTCAAAAAACTAGCACTAACATTAACACTAACACTAGGGATCCAAACATGACCTATGTTGTTGATTGACTGCTCTAACATATTTGCATCAGGAAACACCTCAGTCACCAGTATGTCGACCCCATGGCCATGGTAGTTTTTCTATTTTTCTCTCTATATAAATGGTTTCATCTTCATGCGCCATCCAGGCTTTGCTTAGCTCAGAAACAAAAAATCGTACGGCTCAGTTTCTTTCAAATAAACGGCTTGCAGTGGCCAGTGGCTGGGACATTCTTTCAAAAAAGGTTTGCCGTGGCTGCGACATTGTGACCAAAATTTGCTCGAGCAAGCAACGCTAACAACCCCTGGCTCCAGCTCCCTGTAGCTCCACTGGAACTAAAGGGGAGCTACAGAGAGACATCAACCCCGACTATAGTTTAGTTTGTGGCTAGGGCCGTCCGTGCAACCAACCAGCAAATGTCACCTTGAGGTGACCGGGCCTGAACAATATGGGAAGGATTGGTGCAATGTTTTTAGACCAAGAGCCACTGACCCAATTTCATAGGAAGCAAAATAGTATGTGCTGGGTTTAGCAGCTTTACATTTACATTTCATACAAAGTATCGAATGAGAATGATCTCCAAACACCGGAGGCATAGGAAGGCAGCAATTCGGCACGCTACGAAACTTGAGTCTGGCCTGCCGTGCGGCCGGCACCGTGTCGGAATAAGGCAGGCGACAGCCGACAGGTCCGTCGGTGAAGATCTTGTTGCTTCAAGCTCTGGTCCAGAGAAACACCTTACCACCGGAGCTTGCACCAGCCAGATGGCCAACTTTGTAGGGGTGCGGCGCGAACCGGCACGGGATGGCTGTCATGTGTTCACTCTCGAGAAACGCCGTGTACGAAGCCGAGAGGCACTTCCCGCTGCGATTGACTGAGATGACATCTATTGCTCTTTTCAGGTTCCCAACAAACAGGTTGCTGTTGTTCCAGCTCCAGATCGCCCTGCAAGCACAGATCGGGTTCCATCACTGAAAACAATGACCACTACAAAGATTACAAAACTAGGTGACAAGAGCTCGCCATACTTGAATGTGGACAGCCATCTGCCGGTCCTATTGTCATGACTGAGAATACAAGACTCATCAAAGTTATCCACGCTAAAAATTTGGACAGTATCATCAAGGCTGCAGATAGTAAGAAAGAATAAGGTCATTTGTAATGATAAAAACCTATGAAAGTTAGAACAAAGGATATTTAATTATTACATGAGATACAAGTTGAGTTGCAACAAACATAGAAACTATGCTGGACCAGATTATGGTATTTCCTTTTTGTAGCTCCCACTTCTTTAGCAGCTTCATTGTAATTTCACTATGTTAATTGATGGCTGGTGCTTCTATGCTTTCCAAACAGTTAAAAGGCATAAACTATAAAGCACGCTAAAGCTCTGATGTGCAACCATATACAGTTCTAAGGCTGCTAGCAGTGGTGTCCTCTACGGTTCCCCTAAGCTCCACGTAGGAGCGTTTTGAGGAACCAGCCGCTGCAGCGGTCTCCTCTGAGACCTCCGGAACGGGAGCGGAAGCAGCCGACTCCCCCATATGCAGGGGAGTACGGAGGCTCCCCTACCGCGCCGGCGTGGCGGTGGGGCCCGCATCGGCCAACCACCACGCCCCGCTTCCCCACCACCGCGATTTGCTGGAGCCGCCCACCGATGACTCGATGCCGTCGCGCCGCCGCTCGGGCCCGCCGTCGCGCTGGAGCTGCTGGCAGAGGAGCCCGGCGGCAGGGAGGAGGACGCAGCGGCGCGGCGCCGTCCGTCCACGCCCTCCCCTTCGCGCCATGGAAGGCGGCCGCCGGGAGGCCGAGCCCCGTCGCCTCAAGGTCGCGCATGTCGACGCGCGCGGGATCCACGTAATCGTCCCCAGGGTCCGCCGCCCTCCTCGTCCATCGACGCCACCGCGGCCGCGAGCCTGTCGGCGCCACCGTCGTCGGCCCGCCATCACGCGCTCGGGAGAGGATAGGAAGGTTAGCCGCACGCGGTGGGAGTACAGCGAAGGGGCGAGCACACGGGCAGAGGAGATGGGGAGGGAGCAGGGGCGAGGATCCGCCCGTGCGAGGCGCGCTCACCGCTCCGCCGGCGAGGACGAGGACTGGGAAGGCGGAGGGGAGGCGCAGTGGAGAGGGAAGAGGGGAAGGCGGAGGGAGGCGGTGGGGAGTCGAGAAGATGAGGAAAGGAAGAGAGAGATAGGAGAGATAGAGTGGGGGAGAATAAAAATATTGAATAGAATATGTGGTAGTTGGGATAGAGGAACGGGTATAGAGGAGATATGAGTGCGGGAGAAATCGGGATAGAGGAAATAATCTTGATGATCAGGATAGAATATTCTGTTTAGAGGAAGCAGATAGAGGAATACGAGTGCGGACAGCCTAAGTGGCATGCTTCAGAACTCATGCAGTTTAATTTTGAGAAAAGTCTTGATGTAGTACTACTTTTTTTTCTTGAACTGATTGTCGAAGGGTCCATATTGATGAAATTAGAATAAGGGAGCTTGACAGGTAGAAAAAGAAACAGTGTTCCTAATATTTATTTCTGAGAAACAGAACTGTCTTGCCAGTGAATGTGCTAAGAAGATATCGATAGCAGCATAGCAAAGGCACAATGTTTAAGACTTGCCAGGTACTGCACATGCCAAATACTCTGGCACCCAAGTTACAGTATAGGCTAAAAGTCACAAAAGAAGCACAAATCTCACAAAGGCTAACAGGATGAGGTCAGTGGGCTAACAATTTAAAACAGGCGGCGCATCAGCATCCATATTAAACGGTCATGGATTGGAAGTAAGAGTGCTGAGACGGACTTGAGTGTCCAAGTCGTCAAAATTTGATTAGGCATGGGAAATGCCTAGAAAGTCGAAATCTGAAACAGATGCCAGAGTCTCACTTGGATGCAGGTGTTTGACTTGGAAATTTTTTTATTTACTCAGGTTCTGAGTAATGCTGATTCGCACAACAGACAGCATGTGACAATGACATGTAGAATATGCATTTAGCCATGACGTAATAGCGGCTCAATTTAAGATACATGTTCATTGCTAAACCAAACAGGTATATCCTTTTTACAAAGGGGCAAACATGATTCCTACTGTTGCCAGCTAAAGCAGCACACATAAATGGTTAGAAGAAAATGAGCACCTGGTTGTTGCCAGCATATTGCCACTGGGTGAGAAATGGGCTGACTGAATGGCTCTGTTGTATTCCAAAACTTTCAAGCTCTCAGGACCCTCCTTTTTCATGCTCCTCATATCCCATATACAAACTGTTCGATCCGTGGAGCTTGTGGCAAACATATATGGGTTCTCTGGATGAAAATCTATTGAGTTGATTCTATGGCCATGTAAATTCCATGTAGCTGTCACTTTACCCGTCCTTTCATAAAAAAGTTTCAAATCATTTCCCTCAGCAAAATATAGGGGGCTGGGACTATCTGGTGCTTGACAAAGCGAGAAAATGGGATATTCACACAAGTAGATAGTATTAAAGCTCTCCTTCTCAACATCCATGTGACATATCTCACCCATATAACTAGAGCTGTAAAGCTGCAAGTCCAATTTATCATAGATAACAGAATCAGAACCCCAAATGAACACGGGAATACTAGAAATAATAAAAGTCACCATCCACCAAAACTTTTATGTCCTGCAAACATGCCAGTATTATTTGCTCAACTTATGATCTGTCTTGTGTGAACCCACATATGCTGGCCAACAGTCAAAATTACTCAAGCCAGAAATGGATGACACAAGCACGACAATCATGTGTAAACAATCTCTTTCTTCTTCTTAATGAAATGCTTCCTCAGGCAAGTTCTCGGGAAAAAAAGTTTGTGTATAGTATCTAATGCGGATGATGATTGTCTACCAAGGACTCCATGGTTTAGAACATTGCCAGAGTCCGCTTCCCAGAACGTGCCCCTTCCCCAGCCCACACACCTCTTTTAGAACTTGGTATAACTTGTACAATAAACTCCAATTAATAATAAGAGGTCTAAGAAAACCTAAGTTGTACAGCCAAAATACCAAATGTTCTAATAATTCAGCAATGGTGCTAAAGGAATATAATTCACATGAACAACAATCGCAATAACAAAACAAATAACAATTTCACGTTATCCACAAGAGCAAAAGGATGAGAAACAGTCACCTTCCGCGGAGCGGCGGGGTGCGAGACAATGCCCCCCACAGATCCCCTGTGGGGAAAATACTCGAACACCCCATCTGCACCATTGCCATCCTCATCCTCCTCCACGAGACCATCTACATCCCACAACCCGATATGCCCGAACTTGTTCCCGGCGACCACCACGGTCCGGTCGGCCAGCGGCAGGATCCGCACGGAGAGTATCCGTCCCGGCACCACCTTTCTCACGTCCGCGGGCCGCAGCACCAGCTCCCTCCCCGCGTCGAACCCGTCCGCCGCGGAGATCCCGCCCTCCGGTGGCGGCGGGGGCTTCACAACGGTGGCGTCTCGCAGGGCGGAGGCGAGGGAGGAGGAGAACCGGGTGGTGCGGGGCTCCGCCGGGGACGGCGGCGTGGCCGGGGAGGTGTTGGCGCCGCGGGTGCGTAGGGAGCGGCGGAGGACGAGAGCTCGGCGGCCTGGCGGCGGAGGGAGGCGAGGATGGTCTCGTTGCGGCGGATGTTCTCCTCGCGGCGGCGCTCGTAGTCGGTGAGCCCGGCGTCCGGCGGCGGCGACGCCATGCCGGTGGATGGATTCTTCTGCAAGCTTTTAGAGACGGTGGCGGGGAGGGATATGATGAGTGGAGGGACGCGTGGAGTGGAGTGAGGGCGGCGGTGGTGGGAAGTTATTTGGTGGCAAGGCGGTGGGTTCTGCGAGGGATGGCGGGAAGTTTGGCGGCGCGGGGAGTTGAGTGGCGGGAAACTGGACCATGATAGGGGCCACAAGACAGGGAAGCAAGGAACCGTCAGCCTCGAAGAAGCGACGTAAAAACAATAACAACAACAATAATAATAATAATAAATTTTACCCCGTTCGATTTTTAACCAGCGGTAGTTTTCTCATCTTCGTCAGCTGATATGGAGGAAGCCTCGCGAAAGCGCTACAATCATCACCGTGGTAAATAAAAACCCACATGCCCGTGGACGTGCAGGCGGCGAGGCGGTGCGGCTTGAGGCGCTTTTATGCGCGGGCTGCGGGGCGACGCCAACACGGGTGGCGCGCAGCGCAACGGCGGCGCGGGCGATGTGACGATGGTAGGCGGAGCGACGATGGCGCGGGTGGGGCGACGACAACAAGAGAGGAGGGGCCGCCGGCGACCCCAAGCCCCCACCGCCGTCGTTGATCTCCAGCTGGGGTCCTCACTGCTGCCGGCCACGCCCCTCCTCCGCGCTCGACCGGAGCTCCTCCCCTACTGAGACCTCTGGCTCCCGCGCGGCCGGCCGGAGCTCCGCCGTTGGCCGTGCCCCTCCCCCGTGCTCGGCCGAAGCTCCACCGCCATCAGCCATAGCTTGAGCTCGAGCGCCAGGGCGGAGCCCCCAACGGGTCACCGCCGCGTTGTCGTTGACGCGCCTGGCCGGAGCTCAGACTCGCGGTACGTGCTTTTGGAGGCGGCGGCGGGGAGGGATGAGTGGAGCCGTGGAGGGACGCGTGAAGTGGAGCGAGAGCGGCGGTGGTGGGAAGTTATTTGGAGGCGAGGTTCTGCGAGGGATGGCGGGAAGTTTGGCGGCGCTGGGAGGAGAGTGGCGCGAAACTGGACCAGTGGAATTGCCCCGTTCGTTGTTGTTCAACCAGCAGCCAGCATTATTTTTCTCTCGGCAAAAATCAGCACCAGCCACCAATCACCAACCAGCTAGGAGTGTTTTTTCTTTCAGCAAAAATCAACACCAGCCACCGGTCACCAGCCAACCGAACAGGGCAGGGTCACAAGTGGCTTGTTTTTTGAGGTCGGCAAAATTTTGCCAGTACCTTTGACCGTATTAAATAAAACCAGTTTATAAAACTACTTCACAATATTGGAGTATTTCGCGAGACCTATCTAATGAGGCCTTTGATCGTACGATTAGATGATGGTTTAACATTACTGTAGCAAGCCATGGACTTCGTCGGGTAAAGTTCACTTATTCCTAAAAAGATTTGTGAATAAACTTCATTTAATACTCCATATATAATATAACTCTTATGAAAGTGGGCGGGTCCGGCGGCCGGCCAGCCCGCCCACGTCAGTGAAAATTCGTTTTACCGTTCGATTTCGTTTTTACGGTTCATCTTTTCGCTGAATGCTCGTGATTGTTTTAGCCCCACGCGGCGGTGTTTCATTTGCTCGTAGAAAATATCTGGCTCTGGAAGCGTCGGAGGTCCCTCTCATCTGCTGACGTCTCGCGTCTCGTCTTGGTCGCCCCGACTCCTCCCGTCCGCGGTAAAAAAAAAACTCCACCCGCCCGCTGTTGGCACTTCTTACGATCCAATATCAGAATTGAGGAATCCCGGTACTGAATGCAAGAAGTGTTCAGTGGTTTTCCTTATGGCTTAGTAAAATATATAAATATTCTGCAAGCGCACAGAATCACCGCTGTAGCACTTCACCTGGGAGTATCCCGAGGTATCGTAATTTATATTTCCGCAGGGAAGCTTTGACAAGACTACTAGTGAACAGATATTCGAGACTATCAGAGAATGGTACACAACTAAACAAGACGAGGGATAAACGGTATTTGGATAGGAGTGGATATACCGGACACACAGCTCAAGGGATACTTGGGTAGATGAGAGAAAGTATAGATAGCTGGGAGGACAACGAGAAGAGATAAAGGATTCCTGGGTACTCTATCTATCTAGGCCAAGTGGTTAGAGATACAGCGGCTAAAGAGCCAGCACTAAAAGGTCCGGAATAAGTCTACTGTCTTTCTTGGGGACTATAGAGCCTCCGACACACAGAAAGGGATGAGAAGGGGTGCCGACTACCCTGAACCTTGGGTCCTAGGACACCGGAACTAACGTGATGGGCTACAAAGACCGAGAGGGCTGTCACCACCTCACGGCTACCACCTCCGTTGCGACGGGCAGAAACTAAGGTTACTGACAAGTCTAGGAACCACTCCTACACAGATCAATAACTACTTACTTCGCTAGCAGAAGCAAGCAACTCGAACTCACACCCCAATGACAAGTCAATGCTAGTGTGAGCAGAATCGAAGAACCAATTAAGGCAGAGACTTAAGCAAGAACTAAGAGCACTAGGAACTAGAGTCAACCCCGTCCCGAGGGCTTTCCGTTTTGCCCTGTACTGTTGAATTTCGTTCACCGTAGGTGAAGTTAGAGATGCATTAGTAGGTTTTAGCACTCGAGCATGGATGCGTGCATGGCTTCATGTCCTGTGTACTCATGCATGAGAGCTGAAGGTAGAAGAGAGAGTGATGGCCGTTAGGCTATCGGCACTCATCATACTTCAAACATATCCTCTAAACGGAATATTCTCGCCTGGTCATCAAGATTTTACAGTACAGTATCAGTTTTTCCGCACTCGTCGTACTCTACTGACATCTCCCTATACTAACTACCAACATGTGGGACCCACATTATATAAATTTTTTAACCATGACTCCTGGTGGCCTGTACGGCTAAGGGGGATAACCGGCCGAACATGTCGTTCGACCGTTTCTGTCATTTCCGACCCCTCTAGCACGTGCTTCGTGATATTGTACCTGCAAACATGACACTCACCAAAACTTGTGGAACTTTATTAGAAATAAACCTAAGTGCATGGAATGTTGCGTAGTCTCTCATTTATTCCCGAGTATTTGTGGTCGAAATTGGGTTGTAACGACCGCCAACAAGCTCCCCCAAGCTAGCCTCTTTGCTCGTCCTCGAGCAAAGTTGCGAACTAGTAAGGTATTATGACAACAAGTACTCAAACAAATACTTCAATCACATAGCAAGGTATTAAAATCACCATTTTACCTATGGGGCTTATAGCAATCTCCTTATCTTGGGCGGTTGAAAGAATGAACAGATTAACTTAGTTTTATTCCACCCTACTCATTTCAGGATCCTATCTCGGAGTTTTCACAGGGTGGTCTTTACGAAATTGAACCCACACCCTGCGAACAAAAAAATTGAGTTAAGTCATTGATAATTATATTACCAACTAGAGTCTTCCTAACATATGCAGAAAATTAATCTAGATTTGCTCATTCAAAGAGTTAAAACCATCAAGCCTCAACCTATGCACGTTACCTTACGTTTACTTTGATTAATTTGTGTATTACTATTTCTTTGGCCAAAATAGTTTTAGGTTCTTGCATGCTCACATGAAAAGCTTTTTAAATTGTTTCCTATTTATTTCTGTACGCATGGTTATTTATTAGTACCTTTGATGATTTTAGCTGACCCCTATCTGTTATCACTAGAACCTATACATGACACCTCACATTTATTTGATTGATTCTTAATATTACTATTTCTTTAGGCAAAGTAGTTTTGTAAATGGCCTCATTGCTGTCTATTTACTGCAGAATTACATGAGAATCTCCTTGAATTCCAATAACTGAAGTTGCATCAGTTTGTGGTTCAACTTTTTGACATGCAGGTGGTGGCATCCGCTGTTTCCACTTCCATTTATTCCTCATCATAGTTTGTCTGCACAACCCTAGATACATGTTTTAGATACTGTCTTGTTATGATTCTTCAGGATGGCCGGGGCCGGCTTTGCTTTCTTGCATTTTGGACCATTATTTGCAACTATTTTTATACATGTTCATTCAAAGGCTTATGTGAATGTTAAGGTAACTATCACCTTGAAACTTGGATCTTCTTCTGCTATCTAACTTTTACACGGACCATGCTTAACGTTTGAATATAAGGTGCAAATATTTTTGTTTAAAAAATGGATCCATTCATATGATGGTACACTGTAACACGCCGTCAGCCAATCTTACTAATTTTTCGATGGAAAGGTACAATCTGTTTCCATTGTCATGAACAAAGGACCCGGTGAGTGTGCAGCCATTTTTAGTGGGGTAAACATGTGATAATTATATTACCAACTAGAGTCTTCCTAACATATGCAGAAAATTAATCTAGATTTGCTCATTCAAAGAGTTAAAACCATCAAGCCTCAACCTATGCACGTTTACCTTACGTTTACTTTGATTAATTTGTGTATTACTATTTCTTTGGCCAAAATAGTTTTAGGTTCTTGCATGCTCACATGAAAAGCTTTTTAAATTGTTTCCTATTTATTTCTGTACGCATGGTTATTTATTAGTACCTTTGATGATTTTAGCTGACCCCTATCTGTTATCACTAGAACCTATACATGACACCTCACATTTATTTGATTGATTCTTAAATATTACTATTTCTTTAGGCAAAGTAGTTTTGTAAATGGCCTCATTGCTGTCTATTTACTGCAGAATTACATGAGAATCTCCTTGAATTCCAATAACTGAAGTTGCATCAGTTTGTGGTTCAACTTTTTGACATGCAGGTGGTGGCATCCGCTGTTTCCACTTCCATTTATTCCTCATCATAGTTTGTCTGCACAACCCTAGATACATGTTTTAGATACTGTCTTGTTATGATTCTTCAGGATGG
>OAMR01000541.1:579927-618734 GCA_900205405.1 Echinochloa crus-galli
GGTGAGTAGGTGTCAAAGAAGTCTTCTCCTTCTTTGTTAGTTAGGATTCTCGTTGACTCTCAATCCGGGATATAGACCCCTAGCATTTATTAGTGGACCTTTAATTTCTTTTGATTAATTGAGACTAAAATGGGCCAATGGCCCAATTAATCCAACAATCCCCACCAAGAATTTCAAGGTTCACAACAAATGCCCTCGACTCAAATGTTGTTTTGATATACTGGCTTCATGGCGGAGACTGTTAAGTTGAACATCCACCTGAGGCAAGAGCTACACTCATTCACAACTGACCAATAGACTATGCCTTGAATTGACAGTTTCGTGCAAACAAGCTTGACTAGAGCCTCTTGCCAGTACTAGGCTGTTATAAGCATCCCCTCGGGTTGGAGCGTATAAGTCATACTCCGTGCCTTTCATGGGTATCTAGAGATCACCCTATCTCATAGATTGTGACTAGCAATCGAACCCATATAGGTGTAATCCTTTAAGATGTTCTGTAGGTCAACATCTTTGCTCTTCATTAAGCCACTCGGATCACATTAAGGTTTTCACCAACCTGCCATACAGATTTAGAAGAGAAATGCACCTCCATGGAATGAGCCTTTTACAAAGGTTCTTTTCTCTCAGTTAAACAGTAGCTTGTTTCACCATTCTAATTCACGAGATCTCCGATCACATAGAACAGGTTACCACTACTGAGTAACATTCATGGGTCTCAAGCCCAATTCTCTGGATGCATTGTCTATCACGTTACATGAAAGACCCTTTGTGAATTGATCTGCCAGGTTCTTAGCCGTTTGGATGTAGTCCAAGGCTATCACTCCGGAGTTTCTCATTTTCCTGACAAACTTCAACCGCCTCTTCACATGCCTAGATGACTTCGTGTTATCCTTTGAACTGTTCACCTTGACAATCACCGTTTGATTATCGCAGTTCATGAGGATAGCCGGTATCGGTTTTTCAACCACCGGCAAATCCATAAGGAGTTCACGAGGCCATTCAGCCTCAACAGTCGCGGTGTCTAATGCAATGAGTTCTGCCTTTATAGCTGACCTCATTAAGATGGTCTGTTTGCAAGACTTCCAGGAGACAGCGCCACCTCCAAGTGTAAACACATATCCACTTGTGGCTTTAATCTCATTTGCATTAGATATCCAATTTGAATCACTTTAACCCTCTAGTACCCTAGGGTACCCGGTATAGTGAATCCCATAGTCCACAGTATCTTTAATAAAGTGCATCACCCGTTCAAGACCTTCCCAATGAGCATCTCCCGGGTTAGACACAAACCAACTCAGTTTGCTCACAGCATACGCGATGTCGGGTCTAGTAGCGCTGGCTAGGTGCATCAGTGAGCCAATGATCTAGGAGTATCTCAGCCGTTCTCTCATTATTCTTTTGTTCTTCCGCAACATTTTACTAGCATCATAAGGTGTTGGAGATGGCTTGCAGTCACTATAACCGAAACGACTGAAGATTTTCTCCACATAGTGGGATTGTGTAAGGACAATCCCATCATCACCTTCTCTCACTAGTTTAATGTTCAGAATTACATCAGCCTCTCATAAATCCTTCATCTCAAAGCTTTGAGACAAGAATTATTTGACTTCCTTAATCGCATTAAGGCTTTCTCAAATATCAGTATGTCATCTACATACAGACATAGGATCACTCCTTCATCCCCACCATAGCGATAGTACACACACTTGTCAGCTTCGTTCACAACAAAGCCAACTGACGTTAGAGTTCTATTGAACTTCTCATGACATTGCTTAGGAGCTTGCTTAAGACCATACAAAGACTTGACTAACTTACACACCATTCCTTCTTGACCTTCTACTACAAACCTGTCTGGCTGATCTATATACATCTCCTCCTCCAACTCTCCATTTAGGAAAGCTGTCTTAACGTCCATTTGGTGAACGATAAGACCATGAGAAGCTGCCAAGGAAAGTAGTACTCGAATAGTAGTCAATCGGGCAACTGGTGAGTAGGTGTCAAAGAAGTCTTCCCCTTCTTTCTGAGTATAGCATTTAGCCACTAGCCTTGCCTTGTACTTTTCAATCATACGATCATAACACTTGTAATTTGAGCCATCTTCTTGAACACCCACTTGCATCCAACAGGTTTGCACCCATAAGGACGCTCCACAACCTCCCAAGTACCATTAGACAAAATGGAATCCATCTCACTCCGAACTGCTTCCTTCCAATAGTCAACGTCCGGAGAGGAATATGCCAATGGTTCTAGGAGTGTCATCCACGAGGTACACAATGAAATCATCACCAGAGGACTTTGCAGTCCTCTGTCTCTTGCTCTTTCTGAGAGCTTGTTGACACTTCTTACGGTCCACTATTAGGATTGCCAATCCCAGTAATGGTGCAAGGAGTGTTTATTGGTATTCTTACGATACAGATATAAATCCGCAAGTGCACGGATATTGATGTAGCATTTCACCCGAGAGTATTCCTAGGTATCGTATTTATTTCCACAGGGAAGCATTGGATAAAGAGTATTGACTATTAACAAGGATGTAACTACTAAATAAAGTACCGACTAACAACGCGGGGATAAAGAATAGGATAGGAATGATATGCATATGACACACACAAGGATAAGTCCAAGATAGAGATAGAAGAGCGGTCTAGCTAGTGGGAGAACAACGAAACAGGAGAGGATCCCTATATACTTCCATTGGCCTTGAGATATCTCTAGCAAAGATTACAGCTAGCATGAAGAATGGCAACTATGGTTCTTCTCCTAGTTCTATTATCTCAGCACCGGGAATGGAGCCGGCAACACTCAAAAAGCAAAGGGGTAGAGAGAGTGCTACTATCTCCGTATTCTTACGGGGAGCCTGCAGACCGGAACTAACGTGATGGACTACAAAGGCCGAGAGGGCTTTCACCACCTCACGGATACCACCTCCGTTGCGACGGGGACAAACCAAGGTTACCATCTAGACTAGGTACCACACCTACACTAGACACTAACTACTCACTCTCCTAGAAAGAGCAAGCAATCCTGTCAATACCCCAATGACAATTCACCGCAAGTATTGAGCAGAGACGAGGAACCATCTAAGATAAAGAATTAGGAGAGAACTTCTAGAGCAAGACTACAACAGCTATAACCAAGACTAGACATTCCACAGATATCCCGGAATAAATGCAGAACAAATAACTCAAGTAATGCAGAAGGAAATATATTGAGAATACTCAGAGTCGTACATAAAGAAAAGGAAACGATACAAGAGCTTTACCAGAACTCCATAAGATGACTCCAGAACCCCGAGCGAAGCTCGACCCTGACTCTAACTCCCAACTGGACTAGCCTAACTCTACATCTTGGAAGAGAGTGATTGGAGACTTGCTCCCAAGTGGTGTGTGTGATCCAGGAGGTGAAGGACAACATTTATAGGGACTTGGAGGTGGTGGGGGAAGAGCAGGGGCCAAGGCACCGCAAGGCGGTGCTCCCCAGCCAGTTCGGCCGAACCGGGGAGTTCGGGCGAACTGGTCAGTTCGGCCGAACCGGGGAGTTTGGGCGAACTGGTCAGTTCGGCCGAACCCTCCAGTTCGGCCGAACCATTGATCTTGCACCGCCTTGCTTCCCACGGCCCTGATTTGCTTGTGGAGTCGGTTGTGGGTCGGTTTGTGCAGTGGGGGTGGTTCGGCCGAATGGATGGATTCGGCCAAACTGGGCCGGAGGCCCAGCCTGCCCCCCTGCACCGCCTTTGCTTCCTGGGCTTCGTGGATGTCTTGATCCAGGTGGTCTTAGTGTGGTTCGGCCCAGATATGATGTGGCGGTGATCCTACGTGGCTTGTATGGTGGTTGCTGACGTGGCCGGCCCTCGGTTGCACTTTGCGTCATGTACGACTAGGGGGAGGTAACCGGCCGAACGGAGTCGTTCGGCCGAATCCGTCATTTCCGACCCCTGTAGCACGTATTTCTCGTTATCGTACCTTCACAAGTGAGACACACCAAAACTCGTGAAACTTTATTAGAAATAAACCTAAGTGCATGGAATGACACATATAACCTCTTTTATTCCCGAGTATTGGTGGTCGAAAATGTGCCGTAACGACCGCCAATAGAGCTTCATTGCCATCCTCCTCAGGATTTTCCACATGTGGTTGTTCATTGTGTTCTATCACAGTAGCAGGTTCTTTAGGTTCATTATTAACAGATAACTGACTAGATGTGCTAACTTCCTCTTTCATAGGAAAAATGTCCTCAAAAAATGTAGCGTATCTAGACACCATAATAGTACCAACATGCATGTCAGGTACTCCAGACTTTACTATTAAAAATCTATAACTCACACTGTGGAAAGCATAACCAAGAAAGAGATAGTCTACAGTTTTAGGTCCTAGTTTACGTTTCTTGGTTATAGGCACATTCACTTTGGCCAAACATCCCAAGTCCGTAAATATGAAGGGTTAGCCTTTTCTTTTCCCATTACTCGAATGGTTTTATCTCTTTGTTCTTCATGTGTCGGACCTTAGGACCGGCAATCCACCTGGGGGTACCTGAGTGGTTGATTTGTAGGCGGGGCGATTGATGAACTAGCGACTTGATGGTACACAAGAGGCACTGATTTAGACAGGTTCGGGCTACCCGGAGGTATAATACCCTACGTCCTGTGTCGGTGGCGTCGTTTGTATTGCTGGGTACTCGGCCGAGCTTCAGGGAGCTCAGGCGAGCGTATGGTTTACAGGATGAGATGCGTTGTCTTGCGTGATCTCTGTTGATGGTACCCTATGCCGCTTTATATAGGGTAGCGGGCTAGGGTTTACAAGTCGGTTTCCATCTAAACCTACTTGACTCCGACCAGGACTCTAGTCCAGGTCGGGTACAACCGGAATATCCCTGGATATAACTGGAATATCCCTGGATATCCGGACGAGCCGCCCGCCGGGTCTTCGTTAACTTGTCCGTCAAGTCAGGGAGCCCGTATGGGCCACGTAGGGGTCGGCTCATGGGCCTGTCAGAGGTGGACCTTGGCCGCCGTGGTCTGGTCTGATAATGGGCCCAGGGGTACCCATATCCCACAAGCCCCCGAGCAACGTGCAGGCGCGTGCTGAACTGCTTGACACACATAGCAACCATTTTGGCCATTTTGCAACATTTTTCCGGCGTTGCATCAGACACAAAACCTTGTAGTGGTCCTTCGAGGTAGTCGTTCGGTCCTCATGAGGGCCGAGTACAGGGCGACGATTAGGAGCACTGTACGTACAGTAGCCCCCGAGCGTTGGGTTGGTTAGTATAAGCGAGCCAGGGCTCAAGAAATAGCTGAACAACGTGTGTGCCCAAGAATTGGTGAAGGCTTGCTACCACCAAGGATGTTTTTCCGGGTAGAGGGGCTTGCTCAGTCAAACTGGCTGAGTTGTATGTAGGTGAGAGCATGCTGCCACCAAGGAAGGGGCCAAAATTATTAGCACCCGTGACTCAACAGTGTATGGACCGAGCCTGCCCGGTCAAAAGCTGTCGTTACTGGCTATGCGGGAATCCCGCTGCTGAGCATGCTCAGTCAAGGGCAGTGATGACCGCCCGCCCAGGGAAAAGGTGAAACGCATGCGCATCCTTTCCTAGGCACTTAATGACTCACGGGCCACCAGATCCACGACCCCGGGGCGTCTATAAGTAGGTGCTTCGGCGTAGTTCACCACCGGGGTGCTTTGTAGTCGTTAGCCACTATGCGGATCTTGAAAATCCTTCTTCCTAAGAGGGTTGTAGACGAGGGTAGAATAAGTCAAGGTACATGCCTTGGCGTTCGCCATTGATGCCAGAAGAAAATCGTCGAAGGGTGGTGCAAATGCTACGGGAAAGGAGTCAGGCATCGCGCTTCTCATAGGCAGGAGAGGTGCCTATTTCTCGGTGGGACCGGGCGGGGAGGCTACGGTAAGTCTTCTATTCATCGGGAAGCTAGCAAATGACGCCGAACTGATGGCTGATTTTGCGGGCCCATCGAGGACGAGTGGGCGCGACCTGAGCCTAGGCTCAGAGGTGCTGATGCCGAGTCCTTACTCTCCTCCAGCAATGCAGCCACGAGGTCCTTCAGTTGGTGTGATGCCACAAGAAAATCGTCGAGAAAGCTATGGACACTGCTTCTAGTGATTGTGTGCTGACCACCTGACTGAAGTGATTCAAGAGCCTGATAGCGAGGGGCTCATATCTTTGTATCTCTAAATGGTCTTTGGCCATATGTACTTTTCCTTTGTAACCTTCGCGATTTGCAAAATATAAAATATGAACATGTTCGCTTTGGTGGTGGTGAACTGTGTCCGACCGCTTGGCTTGGTTCTCTTTGAACGCACCGAGCCGTGGCGCGGCGCCCAGCCCCCGAGCTTGCGAGGGACTTGGCTTGGTCCTCTTTGAACACGCGAGTCATAATGCGGCGCCGAGCCCCCGAGCTTGCGAGGGACTTGGCTTGGTTCTCATGGAACACGCCGAGTCGGTGTACGGCACCTAGCCCCCCGAGCTTGCGAGGGACTTGGCTTGGTCCTCTTTGAACACGCTGAGTCGGTGTGCGGCGCCCAGCCCCCGAGCTTGCGAGGGACTTGGCTTAGTTCTCATGGAACACGCCGAGTCGGTGTACGGCGCCCAGCCCCCGAGTATGCGAGGGACTTGGCTTGGTTCTCATGGAACACGCCGAGTCGGTGTACGGCGCCCAGCCCCCGAGCTTGCAAGGGACTTGGCTTGGTCCTCTTTGAACACGCCGAGTCGTAATGCGGCGCCCAGCCCCCAAGCTTGCGAGGGACTTAGCTTGGTTCTCATGGAACACACCGAGTCGGTGTACGGCGCCCAGCCCCCGAGCATGCGAGGGACTTGGCTTGGTTCTCTTTGAACGCGCCGAGTCGTAATGCGGCGCCCAGCCCCCGAGCTTGCGAGGGACTTGGCTCGGTTCTCATGGAACACGCCGAGTCGGTGTACGGCGCCCAGCCCCCGAGCATGCGAGGGACTTGGCTTGGTTCTATTGGAACGCGCCGAGTCGTAGTGTGGCGCCCAGCCCCCGAGCTTGCGAGGGACTTGGCTTGGTTCTCATGGAACACGCCGAGTCGTAATGCGACGCCCAGCCCCCGAGCTTGCGAGGGACTTGGTTTGGTCCTCTTGGAACGCGCCGAGTCGTTTGAAATGGAAGCATATGCGATCCGTCAATTTCGGATCCGGCGGATACCGCATCGCCAATCCCGCGGATTCCGTCTGTTAGTTTCGGAGCCGTTAGGTTAGGGCGACGCCTTGCTATAAATACGCGACCAAGGACGCCGTCATCGTCATCCCCCATTGCACCGCACCCTTCGTCTTCCTCGCCCTGCTCTCTCTCAGCCCGCCGTTTGCCAAGCACGTTTTTCGAGGCCGTCGAGCGTTTTCGCTCCCACTTCATCCGTACCCTTCCTTCTTCCACCAAGCGCAGCCATGGCTGACGATGCTGCTGAGCACGCCTCTCTGGAGGCTCTGGCGGCGGCTGGGGTGCCGCCGGAGGCCGAGCAGGAGCGGCCTGGGGGAAGACCAAGATGACAATGGAGCGGCTGGAGGATCTGGCGAACCGCGGTGTGCTCCCGCGAAGGAGACCTTGGCGTGGAGGCTGCCGGGAAGGAGAAGAGGCCATTCGAGAACACCGGTGAGGTGGCCGTCTTCGCGCATTTTGTGGAGCGTGGATTCAGCACGCCGTCCGGCGATTTCTTTCGCGGGCTGCTGCATTACTATGGTCTGGAGCTCTCTCATCTTAATCCCAATGGGATTTTTGATATTTCGTTCTTCGTCTACTTCTGTGAGGCTTTTCTTGGAATTGCCCCCCATTTCCATCTCTGGCGGTACTTGTACCGCGTCAAGCGCATCGGGTCTGGGGGCAGGGGAGGTGGTCCTACTCGGATTACCGACGGGGCTGGCATTGCGCTGCGCATGGGTAGGCAGAAAGATTACTTTGATCTGCAGCTGCTTGACTGCCATAAGGAATGGCGCCGCGACTGGTTCTACATGGTGGACCAGCCGCCTCTGCTGTCGAGTAGGACTGGCAAGGCGCCGAAGGAGCAGGAGTCCTGGCGCGCTCTTCCGATCGGGGGTGAATGCAATGGCATCCCCGAGGTTATATCGATGATTTCCGGCATAAAGCAGAGGGGGTTGACCGCCATGGCTCGTTCGTGGCCCGGACGATTCAGCCGATCAAGGACCGAGTCCACCCGGCGTTCGAGTTCTCGGGTCGCCTGGACCCAGCTCGGGAGACGTCTCGGGGATTCGACTCGGATGAAGTTATGCGGCGCGTGGGAACGATGATGAAGGGCGAGGTGAACAATCTCAGTGCGCCGCGTCCTTTTGCGCTCAAGAACCCTCCTCCTGCGGTTTCCATGCTGAGTACTTGTTCCTTGTTTTGGTTTCCTTTGTCATTTCCATCGCCTGTTAGCTGAACTTTTGGCTTTACTCTTCGTGCTAGGAGGTGACCCGGCCGCTGCCTTCCCCCTCCAACGCCGGTAAGCGCTCCGCCGAGATCCTCTCTCCCTCCTCTCTCCGATGCGCCAGTTAGCCGCCTCCCGAGCCTGCAGCGCCTCCACCTGCCCCGCACCGCCGCCATTGGCGCCGCCACCGTCGATCCGCCCCTCCTGTGCTTCTCCATCTCGCCCGACCCTGCCGCGAGCTTCGCATTTCGGTAAGGAGTCCCCCGAGCCTCTTCTCGTCCGTCTCCGCGTCCCGTAGCACTATCGCACACCACCGCCGGGGCCCGACCTCTGCCGCCCGCCGTCGCTCGCCATCCACGACGCATCCCCCTCGCCTTGAATCCCCTTCTCGAGCTCGCCGTGTCTCCCTGTGTCTTTAGCACCAAACCTCGCCAAGAATGGTGGCCCGTAGCTCAAGATCGAGCTCACGCCGGCGATGCGCCGCCGCACGCCGCCGCGTCCATGTCACCGCCGGCGACCCAACCGCCCCCTTGAACCCTAGCCGTCGGATCCCAAATCAGCGGCCCAGATCTGACCTGACCGAAGTCAATACCGGTTAAACCGGGTCAGCCTGGCGTTTTTTCAAAAGAGCCCCTCTGCTTTTCTAGATTCAACCCGCAGTCCACTCCCACTCAGAAATAATTACACCCAGGCCCGGTTTTATTCAAAAATGCCCCTGACCTTTTAAAGAATAGAACCCGCGGTCCAGCCCTCATCATTTTGCGCTTAGGCCCTCCGGTTTTATCGCATAATTATGTTTAGGTCCCTGGTTTTTCTCAAATAAGCCCCTGGAAGTTTCTAAAACTTGCCAGCAGGTCCCTAAACCTTAGAAAAGCCATATCTTCTCCGGTTTAGCTCCGATTTTAGCGATTCTTGCGCTCACGTGTTCGTAGCAAAGCATAGAATAGTTTCATAGCCTCCTTTTATTCTGTTTCTACTGTTTGGTGTATTGTTCTTAGTTATTCTTGTTTGTTTGCTTGTATGTGTGTGCCGATGATTGCTGCGAATAGAGGAACGCCATCAAGAGGATTCAAGAAGAGGAATTGAAGATCAAGACCGAAGATAAAAGTGTATAAACTGGATTTGAGGCAAGTCATAGCATGGACAATCCTTGCTACCCATTCACCTTTTAATCATCAATTTACATGCATGTGTCTAATTTTGATTCCCATTAAGGTTGTACCTAGCTTTGTTTATCCTATACCTTGATTACCTTGGGTTTATGCATATGGGTAGAATCTCTGCTATGCGCAGCTACTATCACCATTGCTGAACCGCAATCAGTTTCAGCAGCGCCCCCAGTACCAGCAGCGCCCTCAGTACCCTCGGGCACCATAGCAGCAGCGTTTCCAGAACCAGCTGCAGACTGCCCTAGTTCAGCACAACCCGGCGTAAGGACTGGTTCTTAAAGCGGCAACCCAGGAGCCAGTCGTCGCCACCAGGACTATAATGGCTCTGGTCTTGGTCAAGTAGCTTGTACGGCTCTAGCTTGTCAGTGGTTATCGATGGGGCCAATGGCGCTATGGGAACAAGGCGCTAGGCATGGTTTTTGATCCACCGAGGACGGTAGCCCCGTCGGCTAGGTCCCGTTAGACCCAGTCCCGTGTTGGGAGCCCCGTGAGCTCCACACGTCGCGCCTTGCTTGGCATGCGTGCCCGTGCTCCGGACGCCATTGACCCTCTTACGGGAGCGCCTTGAGAGTAAGTCAATCTCGGTGTCTCTAAACTAATGCACCCTTGTTACTGTAGTGGCTACTGACTTGTTAGGGTGTCTTGTGAAAAGCCTCGTAGCGTCCCTATGCGTCACACCTCGGTAGTGTTGACGTGCGTGGTTGGGTTTAAAGTTCGTTTGAGCTTTTACGCGACTGGTGGGTAAAGGGTGAAACCTCTGCAGAGTGTAAATCTATCATGATAGCCTTGCTCAGGGTCACGAGCGGCCTGGATCCTTTTTGATTAGAAGATGATGTTTATTTATGCTTAATGTCACTTACACTATTTAATTGGGTTGCAACTGGGATTTCAATCACTTGTAGTAACTTGGATAATGTTAAAATGAACCAACTAAAAGTGTTAATGCAGTTAAGCCGTGGCAAGCCTTTTTGAGCCTTCATACCCCGTGCTATACTTGCTAAGTAAGACATTTACTTACACTTGCTATTATTCGACAATCCGGGATGGGTAACAGATGGAGTACTACTGAGCTGTGGTCAACCAGTCGGTGTCCCTGTGGACTGTAGCCTCACCTTAGAGTTGAAGATTAGACTTCCGCTGTGTACATGCTAACTCTGATTTAAACTATTTTTATTCGAGCATATTTACTCTGTTTACCATATTTGTTAGCTGTATGTGTTCTGTGGACATCCTGGGCACACATATAGCAACACTTCAGGTTTATATAAAATCTGGGTGTGACAGTCGTTCATGATGCGCGCCCGGGCTACGCGTCCGGTGGCCCGTGCACGTTCGCCTCGCTCGGGCTGTCGTGCTTCCAACGTCGCGCGCAGCTCCTGCACTTGCTGGCGCTCCTGCTGGAGCTTCGCTTCCAGCTATCGCAGTACTCCCCCTCGCTGGAATCGTCGGAGCAGGTGAGGCAAAAGTCCGCGGCGGCCTGAAAGGAGGTGAGACCTTCGCGGTCGCACAGCTCAGAGTAGTCCAGGCCTGGGTGCTCCTGGCCACACACGCTTTCCTCGTCGTCGGGGTCAGCCGAGGACCCGTCCGGCGAGGAAAGGTGAAGGTCGTGGATCAACACCAGCTGGTGGCTCGGCGAGTCCGCCCACACGCTCAGGCTGGTGCTGAGTGCCGCGGAGTGTCTCGCAGTCACGTTGGTCAGCCCGTAGGGCAGTTGCGTTGGTCCGGCCGCACCTCCCCGGTGTGCTCCCTCCGCAGGAGCTACCGGTGGGGTTGCGTCCCGCTGTGCCGTGACAGCTGGCCGGAGCAACAGGTGCGCGTCCCAATCAGGGAGCACTACGCGCGGGATGACACGTCGCTCCACGCGGATCTGGAGCTTGTGCAGTGCCCGCCGCCTCCTGATCTGGGACGGCGTTGGCGATGCCGGGGGCCCGGTTATCAGGCCAGGTGCCACGGAGGCGAGCCGCATGAGGAAGCCCTCACCGATTGCTTCGAGCTCCAGGCTCCCGAACATGATCCGGTACCCGCGTGGAAGCGGGCCGGGAGACCCCGCGGCGGTTCGTGTCGGCATGGCGAAAACGCGGCCTGCCGGTGAGGGAACTGCTTGGGAGAGCGGTCGATCACAGCGCCCCCCTACCTGGCGCGCCACTGTCGGTGCTGAGATTGGCCGACCAACCTCAACGCCTAACAGAATGCGCTGTGTCCCGTCCCTCACCGGTTGATGCAAGAGCTAGCACAATGACTCAAGGGATTTATCCTGGTTCCGGCCACGGGGCCGTACGTCCAGCAAGGCGTGCTCTTGGGCACTATACTATCTTGCACCGGGGTGCGGGGGGCTACAAGCTCGGCGGGAGAGGAGGCGAGGCCTCCAAGTCCCTGTGTGAGTGGATGATTGAGGCAGAATGCCAATGTCGCGATGGGCGTGTGTGTGTTCTATCGTGAATGTGGTCCTCTTCGTTTTTTTTAACACGGGCAACTTTGTCGTTGAGTGGCTTATCAAAGGGCTATGAATTTAATCTTTCATGATTTCTCTCAAACCCTAGCCCTTTTCCAACCCCATATTTGCTGTTCTTTGCTCGTCTCTACGGCGTTCAAGGACGTTCTAGGTGGCCTGCCGACCCTAGAGCAACCCTAGATTGCTTGAGCTCCGACGGGGTCCCTCCCGAGCTCGAGTTTCTAGGTCTTCACGACCTCCTGTCAGAAAGCGGTCTGACCGGTTCTAGGAACCGGTCTGACCGGTTTTGCCGAGGGAGGCCGGGTGTTGGCCGTGGTGACGGCCGTGCTGCGTTTTCGAGTGTGTTGTCGCATCTTTGTGTCAACATACTTTTTGGCGACTCCGCTGGGGAAGATTAATCTGGTTATAAAACCGATCTAATCTACTCCAAAGATGTCGGGAGCTACTTGCAACCTCGACAAGAACAACATCATCACCGCGACGCTGGAAGAGCTCACGGACGAGGAGCGGAAGCGGTATCTGATTGCTGAGGAGCACTTCAAGGCACAATTCTTGAAGGGCTTCAAGAAGGATCGCGGTGGTTTCGTCAAGAGAGTTGAGGAGTTCGTTATGCCGGCTTTCAAGCTATTAGACGACAAGGTTGAAGAACTTCCTAAGGTAACCGGTGAATCCTCATCCTCTGATTTCATGCAACAAGTGACTCATATGATGGATGAAAAATTAAAAGCTGCACACGCCGCTACTAGTGAGTTACTTGTTAGTATGGTTGGTAATCTTGATAAAAATAAAAGTATTGTAGAAACAGATCCTAGTACGTCAGGCATACCAGAAAACGTTATAGATCCAAATTTAGGCATGCCGGCGAATTACTATGCAGGGCAGCCACCTCATCCTGGTTCGGTCCACGAACCGGTCAGACCGGTTTACGCAACCGGTCCGACCGGTTTGGCTACTTCAGTTGGTCAGACCGGTTCCATGGGTGTTGGTGCAACAAATGCGATGGTTTTAGCTAATTCAGCTGCTTCTGGTTCTGTTTTTACTCCTCCTATTACTACTGTTGTGGGAAGCTCACCCAATGGATCTGGCACTTCTTCTAGGCCGATTCCAAATGCTTCTCAAGGTTCAACGCTTACTACATCTCGTTATACATCTAGTGCAAGCTATCAAGCCGATTTCTCTAAGTTCAAAGAGGATCTGGCTAATACAATTAAAACTAAACTTGGGATTGATTTGAGTAACTCACGCTTGTATCAAAAACCATATCCTCCTGAGTTTGATTTAGTTCCTTATTGTCGGTGCTGAGATTGGCCGACCAACCTTAACGCCTAACAGAATGCGCTGTGTCCCTGTCTCTCACCGGTTGATGCAAGAGCTAGCACAATGACTCAAGGGATTTATCCTGGTTCCGGCCACGGGGCCGTACGTCCAGCAAGGTGTGCTCTTGGGCACTATACTATCTTGCACCGGGGTGCTTGCAGTGGGGGGCTACAAGCTTGACGGGAGAGGAGGAGAGGCCTCCAAGTCCCTGAACGAGCGAGTGATTGAGGCCTAGTGCCAATATTGTGAGCGTGGGTGTGTGTGGGTGTTTGTCTGTTGTTCCGTGTCCGTCCCCTTGGCTGGCGCCTTCTTCCCCTTTTATAGCTCAAGGAGGAAGGAGAGCGGCATGAGGGGGTACAAGTACAGTACGCTACAGGGGGGTGTACCAGGAGAGCGTGGCGCCGGGCGTGCCGCCGTCCTTGGTTCTAAGTGGCGATTCATGGCGAGCTCCGGCTTCTTCGGAGCGCCCCGCAATTTTCCTTGTCCTGGAGCGGCTTCGAGGGGTGGCAGGCCTTCTAGCTGGGACCTGTCCGTCGCCCGTACGCCCGATCGATGGTCTCCCATGCTCACCCGGTCAGGGGAGGACGGGAGTTGGCGGCATAGTGACAGAATGATGGCCTCTGCTGGCCACAGTGCGCGGCGTGCTCGCCCCGTCGGGGAATGGCAGGGAGTTGGTGGATTTGACCCCGCTTACGTCGTGGCAGAGCCGCGCCTGGCTGGAGTCAGCGCTTCCTTATTGGCTCGTACTCCCGCTCGAGGGCCTCCCCCGCCCATTCGAGGGTCGGGTCGTACGGGGGAGGACGAGAGTAGGAGGAACAGTGGCGGTGAATGACAGCCGTACGTCCGCACAGGGCTCGCCCCTGGTCGCCGTTCGTACGGTGTTCGAGGGTGCCTGCCTGCCCGTTTCGAGGGCTTCGCAGTGGGGAAAGGACGGGAGTAGTTGGCACAGTGCGACGGAATGACCCGTGCATGCCCCCTAGTGGGAATACGTCAGCACAGCACGGGGGCAGGTAGTACAGTGGACCTGACCGTGTCAGCGACGTGTAGCAGGGCGGAGTCTCATCCCCATCCTTTGACTTAGGCGTTCGGTAGGTCGCGGCATTAAATGCGGTTGCCGGGCGGAGTGATCCACCTGCTCGAGGAGGCGCGCGGACCTCGAGCGAGGCGGAAGCGGGGTCGCACCCGCTCGAGGGGGTCGAAGGAATGACCTCTGCTGGTCACAGTGCACGGTGTGCTCGCCCCGTCGGGGGAATGGCAGGGAGTTGGTAGCACAGTGACAGAATAATGACCTCTGCTGGTCACAGTGCACGGTGTGCTCGCCCCGTCGGGGGAATGGCAGGGAGTTGGTAGCACAGTGACAGAATAATGACCTCTGCTGGTCACAGTGCACGGCGTGCTCGCCCCGTCGGGGGAATGGCAGGGAGTTGGTAGCACAGTGACAGAATAATGACCTCTGCTGGTCACAGTGCACGGTGTGCTCGCCCCGTCGGGGGAATGGCAGGGAGTTGGTAGCACAGTGACAGAATAATGACCTCTGCTGGTCACAGTGCACGGTGTGCTCGCCCCGTCGGGGGAATGGCAGGGAGTTGGTAGCACAGTGACAGAATAATGACCTCTGCTGGTCACAGTGCACGGTGTGCTCGCCCCGTCGGGGGAATGGCAGGGAGTTGGTAGCACAGTGACAGAATAATGACCTCTGCTGGTCACAGTGCACGGCGTGCTCGCCCCGTCGGGGGAATGGCAGGGAGTTGGTAGCACAGTGACAGAATAATGACCTCTGCTGGTCACAGTGCACGGTGTGCTCGCCCCGTCGGGGGAATGGCAGGGAGTTGGTAGCACAGTGACAGAATAATGACCTCTGCTGGTCACAGTGCACGGTGTGCTCGCCCCGTCGGGGGAATGGCAGGGAGTTGGTAGCACAGTGACAGAATAATGACCTCTGCTGGTCACAGTGCACGGTGTGCTCGCCCCGTCGGGGGAATGGCAGGGAGTTGGTAGCACAGTGACAGAATAATGACCTCTGCTGGTCACAGTGCACGGCGTGCTCGCCCCGTCGGGGGAATGGCAGGGAGTTGGTAGCACAGTGACAGAATAATGACCTCTGCTGGTCACAGTGCACGGTGTGCTCGCCCCGTCGGGGGAATGGCAGGGAGTTGGTAGCACAGTGACAGAATAATGACCTCTGCTGGTCACAGTGCACGGTGTGCTCGCCCCGTCGGGGGAATGGCAGGGAGTTGGTAGCACAGTGACAGAATAATGACCTCTGCTGGTCACAGTGCACGGTGTGCTCGCCCCGTCGGGGGAATGGCAGGGAGTTGGTAGCACAGTGACAGAATAATGACCTCTGCTGGTCACAGTGCACGGCGTGCTCGCCCCGTCGGGGGAATGGCAGGGAGTTGGTAGCACAGTGACAGAATAATGACCTCTGCTGGTCACAGTGCACGGTGTGCTCGCCCCGTCGGGGGAATGGCAGGGAGTTGGTAGCACAGTGACAGAATAATGACCTCTGCTGGTCACAGTGCACGGTGTGCTCGCCCCGTCGGGGGAATGGCAGGGAGTTGGTAGCACAGTGACAGAATAATGACCTCTGCTGGTCACAGTGCACGGTGTGCTCGCCCCGTCGGGGGAATGGCAGGGAGTTGGTAGCACAGTGACAGAATAATGACCTCTGCTGGTCACAGTGCACGGCGTGCTCGCCCCGTCGGGGGAATGGCAGGGAGTTGGTAGCACAGTGACAGAATAATGACCTCTGCTGGTCACAGTGCACGGTGTGCTCGCCCCGTCGGGGGAATGGCAGGGAGTTGGTAGCACAGTGACAGAATAATGACCTCTGCTGGTCACAGTGCACGGTGTGCTCGCCCCGTCGGGGGAATGGCAGGGAGTTGGTAGCACAGTGACAGAATAATGACCTCTGCTGGTCACAGTGCACGGTGTGCTCGCCCCGTCGGGGGAATGGCAGGGAGTTGGTAGCACAGTGACAGAATAATGACCTCTGCTGGTCACAGTGCACGGCGTGCTCGCCCCGTCGGGGGAATGGCAGGGAGTTGGTAGCACAGTGACAGAATAATGACCTCTGCTGGTCACAGTGCACGGTGTGCTCGCCCCGTCGGGGGAATGGCAGGGAGTTGGTAGCACAGTGACAGAATAATGACCTCTGCTGGTCACAGTGCACGGTGTGCTCGCCCCGTCGGGGGAATGGCAGGGAGTTGGTAGCACAGTGACAGAATAATGACCTCTGCTGGTCACAGTGCACGGTGTGCTCGCCCCGTCGGGGGAATGGCAGGGAGTTGGTAGCACAGTGACAGAATAATGACCTCTGCTGGTCACAGTGCACGGCGTGCTCGCCCCGTCGGGGGAATGGCAGGGAGTTGGTAGCACAGTGACAGAATAATGACCTCTGCTGGTCACAGTGCACGGTGTGCTCGCCCCGTCGGGGGAATGGCAGGGAGTTGGTAGCACAGTGACAGAATAATGACCTCTGCTGGTCACAGTGCACGGTGTGCTCGCCCCGTCGGGGGAATGGCAGGGAGTTGGTAGCACAGTGACAGAATAATGACCTCTGCTGGTCACAGTGCACGGTGTGCTCGCCCCGTCGGGGGAATGGCAGGGAGTTGGTAGCACAGTGACAGAATAATGACCTCTGCTGGTCACAGTGCACGGCGTGCTCGCCCCGTCGGGGGAATGGCAGGGAGTTGGTAGCACAGTGACAGAATAATGACCTCTGCTGGTCACAGTGCACGGTGTGCTCGCCCCGTCGGGGGAATGGCAGGGAGTTGGTAGCACAGTGACAGAATAATGACCTCTGCTGGTCACAGTGCACGGTGTGCTCGCCCCGTCGGGGGAATGGCAGGGAGTTGGTAGCACAGTGACAGAATAATGACCTCTGCTGGTCACAGTGCACGGTGTGCTCGCCCCGTCGGGGGAATGGCAGGGAGTTGGTAGCACAGTGACAGAATAATGACCTCTGCTGGTCACAGTGCACGGCGTGCTCGCCCCGTCGGGGGAATGGCAGGGAGTTGGTAGCACAGTGACAGAATAATGACCTCTGCTGGTCACAGTGCACGGTGTGCTCGCCCCGTCGGGGGAATGGCAGGGAGTTGGTAGCACAGTGACAGAATAATGACCTCTGCTGGTCACAGTGCACGGTGTGCTCGCCCCGTCGGGGGAATGGCAGGGAGTTGGTAGCACAGTGACAGAATAATGACCTCTGCTGGTCACAGTGCACGGTGTGCTCGCCCCGTCGGGGGAATGGCAGGGAGTTGGTAGCACAGTGACAGAATAATGACCTCTGCTGGTCACAGTGCACGGCGTGCTCGCCCCGTCGGGGGAATGGCAGGGAGTTGGTAGCACAGTGACAGAATAATGACCTCTGCTGGTCACAGTGCACGGTGTGCTCGCCCCGTCGGGGGAATGGCAGGGAGTTGGTAGCACAGTGACAGAATAATGACCTCTGCTGGTCACAGTGCACGGTGTGCTCGCCCCGTCGGGGGAATGGCAGGGAGTTGGTAGCACAGTGACAGAATAATGACCTCTGCTGGTCACAGTGCACGGTGTGCTCGCCCCGTCGGGGGAATGGCAGGGAGTTGGTAGCACAGTGACAGAATAATGACCTCTGCTGGTCACAGTGCACGGCGTGCTCGCCCCGTCGGGGGAATGGCAGGGAGTTGGTAGCACAGTGACAGAATAATGACCTCTGCTGGTCACAGTGCACGGTGTGCTCGCCCCGTCGGGGGAATGGCAGGGAGTTGGTAGCACAGTGACAGAATAATGACCTCTGCTGGTCACAGTGCACGGTGTGCTCGCCCCGTCGGGGGAATGGCAGGGAGTTGGTAGCACAGTGACAGAATAATGACCTCTGCTGGTCACAGTGCACGGTGTGCTCGCCCCGTCGGGGGAATGGCAGGGAGTTGGTAGCACAGTGACAGAATAATGACCTCTGCTGGTCACAGTGCACGGCGTGCTCGCCCCGTCGGGGGAATGGCAGGGAGTTGGTAGCACAGTGACAGAATAATGACCTCTGCTGGTCACAGTGCACGGTGTGCTCGCCCCGTCGGGGGAATGGCAGGGAGTTGGTAGCACAGTGACAGAATAATGACCTCTGCTGGTCACAGTGCACGGTGTGCTCGCCCCGTCGGGGGAATGGCAGGGAGTTGGTAGCACAGTGACAGAATAATGACCTCTGCTGGTCACAGTGCACGGTGTGCTCGCCCCGTCGGGGGAATGGCAGGGAGTTGGTAGCACAGTGACAGAATAATGACCTCTGCTGGTCACAGTGCACGGCGTGCTCGCCCCGTCGGGGGAATGGCAGGGAGTTGGTAGCACAGTGACAGAATAATGACCTCTGCTGGTCACAGTGCACGGTGTGCTCGCCCCGTCGGGGGAATGGCAGGGAGTTGGTAGCACAGTGACAGAATAATGACCTCTGCTGGTCACAGTGCACGGTGTGCTCGCCCCGTCGGGGGAATGGCAGGGAGTTGGTAGCACAGTGACAGAATAATGACCTCTGCTGGTCACAGTGCACGGTGTGCTCGCCCCGTCGGGGGAATGGCAGGGAGTTGGTAGCACAGTGACAGAATAATGACCTCTGCTGGTCACAGTGCACGGCGTGCTCGCCCCGTCGGGGGAATGGCAGGGAGTTGGTAGCACAGTGACAGAATAATGACCTCTGCTGGTCACAGTGCACGGTGTGCTCGCCCCGTCGGGGGAATGGCAGGGAGTTGGTAGCACAGTGACAGAATAATGACCTCTGCTGGTCACAGTGCACGGTGTGCTCGCCCCGTCGGGGGAATGGCAGGGAGTTGGTAGCACAGTGACAGAATAATGACCTCTGCTGGTCACAGTGCACGGTGTGCTCGCCCCGTCGGGGGAATGGCAGGGAGTTGGTAGCACAGTGACAGAATAATGACCTCTGCTGGTCACAGTGCACGGCGTGCTCGCCCCGTCGGGGGAATGGCAGGGAGTTGGTAGCACAGTGACAGAATAATGACCTCTGCTGGTCACAGTGCACGGTGTGCTCGCCCCGTCGGGGGAATGGCAGGGAGTTGGTAGCACAGTGACAGAATAATGACCTCTGCTGGTCACAGTGCACGGTGTGCTCGCCCCGTCGGGGGAATGGCAGGGAGTTGGTAGCACAGTGACAGAATAATGACCTCTGCTGGTCACAGTGCACGGTGTGCTCGCCCCGTCGGGGGAATGGCAGGGAGTTGGTAGCACAGTGACAGAATAATGACCTCTGCTGGTCACAGTGCACGGCGTGCTCGCCCCGTCGGGGGAATGGCAGGGAGTTGGTAGCACAGTGACAGAATAATGACCTCTGCTGGTCACAGTGCACGGTGTGCTCGCCCCGTCGGGGGAATGGCAGGGAGTTGGTAGCACAGTGACAGAATAATGACCTCTGCTGGTCACAGTGCACGGTGTGCTCGCCCCGTCGGGGGAATGGCAGGGAGTTGGTAGCACAGTGACAGAATAATGACCTCTGCTGGTCACAGTGCACGGTGTGCTCGCCCCGTCGGGGGAATGGCAGGGAGTTGGTAGCACAGTGACAGAATAATGACCTCTGCTGGTCACAGTGCACGGCGTGCTCGCCCCGTCGGGGGAATGGCAGGGAGTTGGTAGCACAGTGACAGAATAATGACCTCTGCTGGTCACAGTGCACGGTGTGCTCGCCCCGTCGGGGGAATGGCAGGGAGTTGGTAGCACAGTGACAGAATAATGACCTCTGCTGGTCACAGTGCACGGTGTGCTCGCCCCGTCGGGGGAATGGCAGGGAGTTGGTAGCACAGTGACAGAATAATGACCTCTGCTGGTCACAGTGCACGGTGTGCTCGCCCCGTCGGGGGAATGGCAGGGAGTTGGTAGCACAGTGACAGAATAATGGCCTCTGCTGGTCACAGTGCACGGCGTGCTCGCCCCGTCGGGGGAATGGCAGGGAGTTGGTAGCACAGTGACAGAATAATGGCCTCTGCTGGTCACAGTGCACGGCGTGCTCGCCCCGTCGGGGGAATGGCAGGGAGTTGGTAGCACAGTGACAGAATAATGGCCTCTGCTGGTCACAGTGCACGGCGTGCTCGCCCCGTCGGGGGAATGGCAGGGAGTTGGTAGCACAGTGACAGAATAATGGCCTCTGCTGGTCACAGTGCACGGCGTGCTCGCCCCGTCGGGGGAATGGCAGGGAGTTGGTAGCACAGTGACAGAATAATGGCCTCTGCTGGTCACAGTGCACGGCGTGCTCGCCCCGTCGGGGGAATGGCAGAGGGTTGGCGGAATTGACCTGGCGGACGTCGTTGCAGGGCCGCGCTGGGCTGGAGTCAGCGCTTCCCTATTGGCTCGTACTCCCGCTCGAGGGCCTCCCCTGCCCGTTCGAGGGCTGGGCCGTACGGGGGAGGACGAGAGTAGGCGTAACAGTGGTGGTGAATGACAGCTCTACGTCCTCACAGGGCTCGCCACGCCCGCTGGGCGATTAAGACGGGCGGTCCTGTGGCCGGAGTCAGCGGGGATGACAGGGCGTGGCGGACCTGACCGGGGTTCGCCCTTGGTCGCCGTCCGTACGACGTTCGGGGGTGTCCGCCTACCCACTTGAGGGCTTCCCAGTGGTGGAAGGACGGGAGCAGGTAGCACAGTGTAGCTGAGTGACCCGTGCCTGCCCGCCTGGTGGCGATGCGTCAGCACGGGACGGGGGCAGGTGGTACAGTGGACCTTACCGTGTCAGCGACGTGGAGCAGGGCGAAGTCCCATCCCCGTTTTTTGACTTGGGTGCTCGGTAGGTCGCGGCATTAAATGCGGTTGCCGGGCGAAGTTATCCACTTGCTCGAGGAGGCGCGCGGACCTCGAGCGAGGCGGAAGCGGGGTCGCACCCACTCGAGGGGGTCGAGGGACCTCGAGCGAGGCGGAGATGGCGTTCGCTCTTTGGGCCTTGGGGCGAATCAAGCCGGGATGGTCGTTCGGGCCGTGGTGAGCGTCATCGGGCCGTGCTGTCCCGGGTGACTTTATGGGCCGCCAGTGGTTAAATGTTTTTTGAGGGTGATTATTCCCGGTGGTTAGGGGACCCCCTTGGGATGTCCCCGACAGATCCTGATGTGAACAATCTATGGCATGTCCATGCAGGTGGCACAACAACACCGTGGTTGTCATGGACATGGAGAACCTACAAATCCTATTTACCAATCAAACTTGAGCCTACAAGGCATATTATCAAATGTCCCGAAGGCACAAATGAGCTGACCAACATCACTAGGGCTTGTAGAGTAGGACATCATCTTGCTGCCTGGTAGGAGAAAGTTGCTACCCTCCTGATAATCCACACATTGTAATTCTTGTCTCATTCCAAATTAACTTGTCACTTACTTTCACTTCGACTACCTTTGTCTAAATCAAGTGAACTGCACCATCATGTGTAACCATGGAACATATGGATGAAGGCGATTTACAAACCAAGGTCATTACATGGCTATGCTATTACAACAGATAAAGCAACAAAAAGAACTAAGATGCACTATCGGATTGCCTTGAAAAGGGCAAAAAATTAATCTTGTTTGAACAGTAAAAGAAAAGAAACAAGGAACATATCCTCATTGGATCTATAGCTTCCTAGTTGGCAAAAAGCAGACTTAGCCCTTGTTTAGGTCCCAATTTGGGAGGCAAACTTTGCATTTTGTAATAACTGCTGCACTATAGCATTTTGTTTGTATTTGTGAATAATTGTCCAAACATTAATTAATTAGGCTTAAAATGTTCCAAAGTACAACAAAACTGTACAATTAGTTTTTGATTTCATCTATATTTAGTAATCCATGCATGTGTCGACATTTTGATGTGATGGGAATCTTCTTTTTGCATAGTGGAATTTGGGAACTAAACAAGGCCCTACCTCCACACACGCAACCTCTTTGTGATGTTGCTTGTTGCAGGCGATTGAAAAGCAGGAAATCCTGAAAATGGAGAGCGATTGGGCAGCACGGTGTGAAGTACCATGGATGCGACGTTGGCTTGCTGTGCAGATGCAGAAAGGACGATTTGAAGGAAAGGAAGATGAAGGAAGAGATGGAGAGACAAGAGGAGGGCTACGCACTGCAAAACTGAGGCAGGCAGAGGAGGGGTGATGCAGGGAGGTAGGGACGTCGGGGTGGTGCCCACGCAGTTGGGGCGGCGGCACAAAAGAAGGGCATGGGGGCAGCAACACAGGTGAAAAGAGTCGAAGGATAGCTGGCTTTAGAGCCTTTGCCGCCGACCTCGGCAGTGGTGCCCCCGCACCACCTCCATGCCCTATCCGATAGCGGCATGCCGGTTTATCTCACGGCAGCCGTGCCTACCGCACTATGTATGCTCGTCGTAGTGGCTGTCGCCGTCTACTATGCATACTAGCGGAGCGCAAGGCTGCCCTCGCTGTCGTGCGTCTAGGACACATCGTCCTCCGCCTCGGCCTCCGGCTCCTTTCGCTGCTCGGTGCGCCATTCTCCACCTCATCCTCTGGCTCCTCCCATCGAGATGCCACGCGGCACGATCCTCCCCCTCGGCCTCCAGTTCCTCTCGCTGTTCGATGCGCCGTCCTCCCACCTAGTGTCGGCGCGGATTGAGCCGCGGGAGACGGGACGGGATGGCGAGGGAGATGAAGCAATCGAGATCTTTGTTAAATTGACCACGAAACCGTTGGGCTTCGTTAGAATGACCACGATACGTTGGGCTTTGCTAAAATGATCACGAATCCATTGTCCCATACGGTAGAATGACCAAATATGAGTTTTACAATTTTTGTAATCTTTTGTTAACTTTTCTCCACGTGAACTGACCAAACTACCCTCGACTCAAATCGACCTTATCTGCTCCATCTGCTCCCGACGCGGTAAAACTCCCCGCTTCTGCTCTCTCGACGTCGCTGCTTCGGATGGCGCCATCTCCAGCGCCGGCGCCGCCAGGTCCCAGCATGACCGTGACCCCTCCCGCGACGACGGCCGCCACTGCCCTGCCCGCGATGATGGCCACCCCTCCTACCACCGTCCCGCCCACCACGATAGTTGGCTCTCCGGAAAGGAAGATGAAGGAAGAGATGGAGAGACAAGAGGAGGGCTACGCACTGCAAAACTGAGGCAGGCAGAGGAGGGGTGATGCAGGGAGGTAGGGACGTCGGGGTGGTGCCCACGCAGTTGGGGCGGCGGCACAAAAGAAGGGCATGGGGGCAGCAACACAGGTGAAAAGAGTCGAAGGATAGCTGGCTTTAGAGCCTTTGCCGCCGACCTCGGCAGTGGTGCCCCCGCACCACCTCCATGCCCTATCCGATAGCGGCATGCCGGTTTATCTCACGGCAGCCGTGCCTACCGCACTATGTATGCTCGTCGTAGTGGCTGTCGCCGTCTACTATGCATACTAGCGGAGCGCAAGGCTGCCCTCGCTGTCGTGCGTCTAGGACACATCGTCCTCCGCCTCGGCCTCCGGCTCCTTTCGCTGCTCGGTGCGCCATTCTCCACCTCATCCTCTGGCTCCTCCCATCGAGATGCCACGCGGCACGATCCTCCCCCTCGGCCTCCAGTTCCTCTCGCTGTTCGATGCGCCGTCCTCCCACCTAGTGTCGGCGCGGATTGAGCCGCGGGAGACGGGACGGGATGGCGAGGGAGATGAAGCAATCGAGATCTTTGTTAAATTGACCACGAAACCGTTGGGCTTCGTTAGAATGACCACGATACGTTGGGCTTTGCTAAAATGATCACGAATCCATTGTCCCATACGGTAGAATGACCAAATATGAGTTTTACAATTTTTGTAATCTTTTGTTAACTTTTCTCCACGTGAACTGACCAAACTACCCTCGACTCAAATCGACCTTATCTGCTCCATCTGCTCCCGACGCGGTAAAACTCCCCGCTTCTGCTCTCTCGACGTCGCTGCTTCGGATGGCGCCATCTCCAGCGCCGGCGCCGCCAGGTCCCAGCATGACCGTGACCCCTCCCGCGACGACGGCCGCCACTGCCCTGCCCGCGATGATGGCCACCCCTCCTACCACCGTCCCGCCCACCACGATAGTTGGCTCTCCCGCGACGGCCAAAACCGAGCTGCGAGGAGGAGGCCGTGGAGGAGGAGCGAGAGCGGCGGGATCTAGCCGGCGATGGCACGCACGGCGCGGAGGCGGCCGGAGTTGTGGTCCACGACGCGGGAATAAGTGTGGACGTCGAGGATCCAGGCGCAGAGCCTCCTCCTACCGCGTCCCAGGCCGATCCGGGCACGGAGCCCCCTTCCGACGTGTCGTCCCTGCTGCTTGGGCTATCGCCGCCCCTCCCGTTACTGCCACACGCTTCTGAGGAGGCCGAGCAGCATCCCGTCTGCATGCCTGCCCTTCTGAAGGAAAGGTAAAATTTTAGCATTGTTGTGTTTGGGCAAAGGAAGGGATAATTGTAGTGCAACCATGGAAGGACCTTGATGTCACCCAAAGGGGGGAAGGTGAATAGGTGAATCTGCACTTAACAAAACTTTTTCACAAAATCAGTACTGAAACCGGTCAGACCAGTTTCCAAAACCAGTCAGACCGGTTTCTGGCAGAGAAACCCAATCAATGTAAATTATCCCCTCTACGAGTTCTAGCACAAACCAAACTTGGTGAGCAGCTTCTATAGATGATTTCTAGCAGGTTCACTAAGCCCATGCACACAATTAAAGCACAACCAAGTAGATCCAAGCAGAAGTAAATATAAATGCTAGAATTGAACTTGTGAGGCAAACCAAAATGAGAGACGCGATGATTTGTTTCCCGAAGTTCGGATTCACCGCTGCCACTAAGGCTGTCACAAAGACACGATGAACCCTACGTCTCCGTTGAGGGCCTACGAAAGGCGGGCTTATCCACTCCAAGCCACTTTCCTCATTTCCACTAACTTGTGGCCCTTTTTCACGAAGGAGGAAAGGCCGGCCTATATAAACAATCCACGGCTTACCACAAACATGGTAGCTCACCGGCGACGTCTAGCCGTCTAGGAGGCTTCACCTCCAAGAGTAACAAATGTTTCAATGGTTGCTAGACTTCACCGGAAGTGCTCAAGCTATGGGTTCACTCTTGATGGCTGCAACTATCTCACTCAATCTTCCTATAGCTCACACACAATACATCCCTCAACCCAAATCCAAAGATATGATCAAAATCACTCACTCTCACAAAGAGAGGCTTGGGGAGAGCTTGCTTGTGCTCTACAAAGCTTGGGATGCACAAAGAAGGCAAATGAACCAGCAGCCCTCAAAGGAGAGGGCCAAGGGGTATAAATACCCCAATCCCAAAAACTAGCCGTTATGTCAGTGGGAAACCGGTCAGACCGCTTTCCCAAACCGGTCAGACCGGTTTTTCAAACTAACTAGCCGTTACACCTGTCAGAGCCCCAAATCGGTCAGACCGGTTTGGTTGAGTCAGCACACATAATCCTCAAAGGACTTCTCTCTCAAGGCTATCTCACATGGGTTGACCTATGAGCACTTTTGGTGTTGTTAAACAACTAATGTTGCATCCCTCTTGATAGTACGACATTCCTAAACTCAAGATTAAAAACAAAAAATGAAATCTTCCACTTGAGCTTCTATGTCTTCATTGATGCCATACACGATCACTATCAACTTGAGGGCTCACAACATTCTTTTCTTGTTGAGCAAATCCAACTTGAGCCAATGGCTTAGAATTTCCAAGTGTATCCAATTCATAAGCCATTCAAATATATGATCTAAGAGAATTAGATGCATTGCATAGCTTCACTCGATAAGGCTTGATTAGCGCAAAGGGATCAAACCATGATGCTTGTCTTCAGCCTAGCAAAGTTCCTCGGCTGCAAGACCAACTTGCCCTTATCTTTGCTTGGTACCTGGACACCGCCATCTAGCTTAATCCCTTTCACCATTTCTAGCCACTTTGAGTTCCACTTTGTATTGCATCACCATTAAATCCACATTGAAATCCATTCATTCAATTAACCCGAAATATATTCAACATTGTCTTCTACGTTGTCTTTGGTAAATAACTTGTCCATAAGCTTCCATGCACTTGAGACCATATACCAACTGTAGAATCATGTCTCATTTTGAATGTAACCATTGCCACGGATCAAGCCCAAGGAAATCCCAATTTCTTCAACTAATTTGTACAACTATCTTTTGACAAGCTTCCTATGGATGAGACCAACCAATTTACCTAAAATCATGTCTCATATATCATTCTCATTCACTTGTCATTGTGTTCCTTAGATGCATGGGATCACAACCACTTGTTTGCTTTCATGTCATTTATACCAACAATGAGCTCTCATTCTTCAATAAATATATTTCATGAATATCCATAAGAATAAAACCCTGCTCATATGCTTAGGCAAACAGGTTAAATTACAAATCATGTTATCATCCAAAATCACCAAAACATATAAGTGCCTAGATGCACTTTCAATCTCCCCCTTTTTGGTGATTGATGACAACATGATTAAAGCTTACAAAAGATATGAAATTTAAGATCTAGGTAACTGAGATATATGGTGAGCTCCCCCTCAATATGTGCTTCGAATAGAATTTCAAAGATTTGGCCTCAAATGCCAAATGCACATATAAGCAATAAAAATTAGAGCTCCCCCTATATCTCAGCATCCAATATGTGCAACATGTGTATGTGACAACATAAATAGCATGCGATGCATATGACAAATATCTCACACAATAGAATGACAAAAAGCACATGTGTTGTCTCAGGCCAAACCGGTCAGACCGGTTTTGCCCCAAACAACACATGTAAAACAGCATCACATCAACCAACACATGCATATCATACTAACATAAGGTCACTCAAGATAAATAAATGAGTTCAACACACAGAGTAGCACACATTACAAGTCCTCAAGTCCACAAATAGATAAAGTACGAATTTATTACATTCAAGTGACAAGACTACAAGATCAACTAGAAAGAGACGCTTTAATCCATTCTTCTCCCCCTTTGCCATCAATCATCCATAAAGGGCCTTGAGAAGCTTTTAGTCTTGCTCCCATCGTGCATCCAATATAATCTTCTCCGCAACTAGAAGGCCGGGCTATGATCATCTGACGAAGAAGATAAGGTCCAATGAAAACCTTCACTCAATCCAATGTGTATGTGTGATAATTTAGAGTGATACGGATGTGCTAGTCATGGACTAAGATAGAGATGTGCAAGACATACCATGACCGGTAGCAGAAGTGGTTCCTAAGATGGAAGCCGCTGCCTGTGAAGCAAAGTCTGCAAGAGATGTATATTATTTTGTGCACTTCTCCTTGCATTGAGGGTTTTCTGGAGGGATGTAGGCCTTATCTTGCCATAGACTCTACTGCACTATCAGGGAGATGGAATGGACACTTAACTTCAGCATGTAGCGTGGATGGCCATAATTGGATGTATGATGTTGCATATGGGTTCATTGATTCTGAAACTGAAAATAATTGAATGTGGTTCATGACACATTTGCACAATGCTATAGGAGATCTTCCACTACTTGCTATCTCTAGTGATGCTTGCAAAGGTTTAGCAAATGCTGTTAAGTATGTTTTCCCTATGGCTGAACATATAGAGTGCTTTAAACATCTTATGGACAATTACAAGAAAAGGCCATTTTCCAAACAAAGAACATATGTATCTGGCCGCTCGGTCATATATGCAAGAAGTGCATGACCATCACATTTCTATAGTGAAAGCTCATGCTGATGCAAAGGTCTTTTTGGAGACATATCACACCGTCAAATGGATGAGAAGTGCATTCAATCCGGCCATCAAGTGTGATTATGTCACTAGTAAAATAGCTAAGGTTTTTAACAAGTGGACTAAAGATATCAAAGATTTGCCTATACATGAGCTTGCTGACTAGTTGAGGGAGATGATAATGGTCCTATGGCACAAGAGGAGAAAGATTGGACAAAGGATACAAGGTAAGATACTACCAGCTGTCCTACATATCTTGATGGCACAAACTAGGGGTCTTGCTCACTTGAATGTTGTACAAGGTGATCATTATGCTGCACAAGTATTTGACATGACATGTACTAATGTGAGACATGTTGTGAAAGTTTACTTACATGAGTGTTCATGTGAGGAATGGCAACACACTGGTAAGCCATGTCAACATGCTTTGGCTCTTTTAACACAACAACCCACTAGGGATGTGTAGATGGGGAACTTTGTGAATGAATACTACTCAGTGGAAAGGTTCAAGAATGAATAGAAGAGATTAATAGAACCACTTCCTGACAGATCACAATGGGTGAAAGTTGACCTAGCACTTGAAATTGGTACACCACTTGATAGAAGAAGTGTTGGCCAGCAGAGGAAGAATAGAATCAAAAGTTGCTCTTGAAGGTGGTAGTGGTGGTAAGAAGAAGACCGAGAAATTTGTATGTAATTATGAAGGAATGAAGACCGAGAAAGAAAAGAAACGAATTAAAGGCCCCACCACTTGCAAAAATTATGGTATGTTGGTACATAGAGCTAGTAGCTACAAATGTGAGCTAAATGGAACCAAGAAAAGGCAAGTGATTTTTAATATTTGTACCTAATTTTTAATTTGTATATTGGACCTAATAATTATTTACTTGGAGCTAAAACTTGTTGACTTGATGGCTGCAGGAAGAGAGAACAGAGGAAGAACACTACTAAAAATTGGTTCCCTCCTCAACCTTCATCAGCTAGGTAACAACCTAACATTGCTTTCTTGAAAAAACTGTTGTCATAAAAAACTGTTGTAACCATGTCATGTATATGTAATACACTTGGTGTGGAGATGGGAGAAAGAAGTTCGTCTCAGCTCCCAAACAAGAGGCCTGCTCGAAAATTGGCTACAAAGAAGAACAAAAATGCCTCAATTCCATCAAGTGTTGAGTGTTGAGTGTTGAATGTTGTTTGAAATGTTTTATGTTGAACCAAATGTTGGATGTTGAATGTATGAACTTGCTATTGAATGTTGAACTACTTGCTGAATGTTGAATGTGAGAGTTGTTGTTTCAATGTGAGAATTAACTCTTGAAATGTATCTACTTACTGATGAGTGTTTTTTTTCTTTTTTTTTCCTTGCTGCAACTCCTAGCTGGAGTTCTTTTTGGTAATTGGGTGTTTTTTTTCCAATGTCGGGTGATTTTTTCCGGTCCCAAGAGTGTCGGATAGGTTCCTAGGCGTCTTTTTCCAGTCCCTGGGTGATGGGAACCCGCTGGGGTTTGCGCCCGATCTTTCGATGAGAGGCGTGGGGGATAACTCGATTGGAGGAGACGACGTTCACGGCCCGACTACAACCTTTCAAAGACAGCGCCTTAACGACCGATACACCACCTCCTATGAATGCCGCGATCTTGTGTGAGCGCGTCACCCAACCTATCCTGCAAGCAATCGAAGAACTAGCAAGAATAAGTATGATACAAGTACTGAATTTACTAGATGGGAATGAAGTGTCTCAATCTCAAACTCAATCTCCAACGAAGTGGGGTTCCAAAGACTCGAAGACGGGCGGCTGGACCAGCACGCGCGATTACAAGCAAGTAGCAATGGCTAAACTTGATCTAAACAAAACCCAATCTATTTGTGGCGGCTCCGGGGGTATATGAGGAGGTGGAGGACGACCAGGACGTGGGTGGGGTCGTCCCACAACCCTAGGACGCGCCCCTATTGGGCTCAACTTGATACACAGCCCATTGGCCCAAAATAAGCAGAAAAGGTCTCTGTAGTAAATCGACGATTGTGGCCGCATTCGAACAGATATGAAGGTGAGTCCAGATCCATATGAAAGTAGATTTGATAAGATTTCCAACAAGTACTTAAACGCCCAAAACAGAGTCCGGATGAAATCGTGGTGGCTGTCGCAAGTCAGCACTTTCCTGCAGTCCGAATCGAGCGCCAAAACGTGTTAGACTTGATCTCTTTCTATCTTTGGGCCAAGAGTGACGTGGTGGCCTGGTGGAGGACGTGAGGAACACTTGAACTTGGTCCTCAGTCAACTTCTTTAGTCCTCCATGCCTTCCATGTGTGTCTAGCACTCTTTTTAATCCACGTATGTATTTCTGAAAATGACAATGAACACACATCATGGCGCAGCATCAATTCATCGAATGTAGCAACAATAATCGTTGTATAGGATTGATTCACCTTTTTTTTACAAGCCGTAAGCATGGTCATATTTAAGCTGGTCATGTCCTCATCATTCTCCCCTTCTTGGCTGCAAGTCGTCCTTGACTTGCTTTGGTGGCATTGTAAAGTGATTCCTTTGTTGTTTGTGCACGGAAGTACATCCATGTTGCACGACCACAACCAGCAATGCTCCCCTTCCTTGGGCTGACCCTGTTGCTTAAGAGAAAAACTAGCAAAACTTTGCAAGACATCATTAGTGTTAGTCTAGCCCTCTATTTGATTGTGATATTGTAGCCCGAAACGATATTTCAGATTAGAGCAAATATAAACTTTATGCACCAAATATTCTCCTTTGCAATTATACTTTCCAACAAAGTGATATGTACGATTAGACAAGCATGAAAATTCAAAATATGTAAAAAGTTTCTCCTTTAAATTGTTTAGATCACAAAGAATATCAAATTCAATATAACCAAAAGTATTTAATGAAGACATTAATTTTAGTTCATCCTGTGCACAACTAATAGGATTGAAAAGCTTTTCTTCAGCACATTTTTATGGTTTTAAACCAAAAGAATCACACTTATTCATTACTTGTGGCATATAAGTAAAAGAATCATCAACACACAAGTCTTCTTTATCACAAGGAACAACAAGTAATTCATCTTGAGGCAAAGGTAAATCTACAACGGGTTCCACTATTTGTCGCTCTTGGTTAGCATGCAATGTGGAGAAATTTTTGGGTCACATAATAGATAACAACAATATTATGGGTCACATCATTCTTGCAAGTATTTATAGATAACAAAATCTCCTTTTCAGCACTTACGGCAAGCCAAAACAATGAAGCAATATTGTTGTATGATTTGCTAATTAGCATGGTTCGAATTTCAGAATTAAGCTCTTTCATGAACCTACTCATAACATCTTTCTTGCATTCATCTAATCCACCAAACATGACACAAATCTTAAACCTATGATAGTATTCTTTGACAGTCCTACTGCCTTTCTTCAATTTGTCCAATTTTGCAAGTAAACAGTCAGCATAATATTCTGGAACATATTCATCTCGAAAAAGCATTTTAAAATTATTTCAAGTTTGTGGAACTTTGTTATGCCTACACATATGTTTCCGTATAATCAAAGCATATTTTGTTAAAGCACTAGAAACAGCAAAAATCATTTCATGTTCAGACAAGTCATAACTATCAAATTCTGCATCTATCTTAAGCTCCCAATCAATATAAGCTCCAGGACCAAACGTACCAGCATATAATGGCAAATGTTGAATGACATCCTGAAGATGAGGGTCTAGTTTCAACTGCTCAAAAATCTCTGTATCACCTGCCATGATTAGTTGACGACAAGAAACATAAAAATAAGATGTATCCTCCTGTCAACTACTAGATGCGTTGGTTGTAATTCTCTCAAACTATCATTGTTCAAACAAGCTCTTATAAGTTCTTACCAAGCTAAACAGGAGGTGGCGGCAACCAACAAGATAGCAACCTCAAAGATAGTGTATCGGTGCCGTAGCAACAAGACCTGTCAAGCTGTAGTTATATATGTGGAGCTATAGGTGGGCTTAAAACAAGGAATAGCTAGCACCACGTTAGTTAAAACAAAGCAAGCTGAATAATCGTTCAACGGCGGTACCGTGCTGGTCCTAGCCTAGACCATGCTAGAGACGCGAGCCTCGATACAAGGGAAGTTACAATGCACCACCGAAAACAATCAATACTCACGATGAACAGATCAGCCCCTTTCTTTCTTTCTTTCTTTTTTTCTTCTATTTTTTTCTTCGTTTTCTCTTCTTTTGGGCACTAAAATATTTTTTTGGTTGATGCTATGACAGGCAAAACAAATGGCAGCAACAACCCCTACCAAAACAGATTTACATTCTTATTTCAGCTAGTCAAATACGCAAATCTCAAAGGCGATTGCAGAGTGCTCAGAAGAAATTTTTGATCAAGGTTAGATCCGTTGGAACGAGCACGAGTTAAGCTTTCCAAAGTGTACTAAAACACCCAATTTGGAGATTGGACGTGGAAACAGCGGCTGTTTGCTTCTCGTGCTGACAGGAACTCCAAAACAAAACGTGACTAGAACTCGAAACTCTAAATGACTAGACACTAAGACCAGCAACTTGACATGACCGATGCAGACGAAAACTCAAAAAGCCCTAACCAAGTAGTACTAGTAAGGATCAAAAGATTTATAGGATTGGGGTAAAACTAATCTACTATTTTTTTTTGCTTTTCTGGACTGTAGGAAATTAAAATCAGCAAAGAATTGATAGTCTCTCATCGATAAACCTTGCTCTAATTACCAACTGATGGGAACCCGCTGGGGTTTGCGCGCGATCTTTCGATGAGAGGCGTGGGGGATAACTCGATTAGAGGAGACGACGTTCACGTCTCAACTACAACCTTTCAAAGACTGCGCCTTAGCGACCGATACACCACCTCCTATGGATGCCGCGATCTTGTGGGAGCGCGTCACCCAACCTGTCCTGCAAGCAATCGAAGAACTAGCAAGAACAAGTATGATACAAGTACTGAATTTACTAGATGGGAATGAAGTGTCTCAATCTCAAACTCAATCTCCAACGAAGTGGGGTTCCGAAGACTTGAAGACGGGCGGCTGGACCAACACGCGCTTACAAGCAAGTAGAAATGGCTAAACTTGATCTAAACAAAACCCGATCTGTTTGTGGAGACTATGGGGGTATATTAGAGGGTGGAGGACGACCAGGACGTGGTTGGGGTCGTCCCACAACCCTAGGACGCGCCCCTATTGAGCTCAACTTGATACACGGCCCATTGGCCCAAAATAAGGTGACGCGGCACTGTGGGCAGAAAAGGTCTCTGTAGTAAATCGACGATTGCGGCCGCATCCGAAGATATATGAAGGTGAGTTCAGATCCATCTGAAAGTAGACTTGATAAGCTTTCCATCAAGTACTTAAATGCCCAAAACGGAGTCTGAATGAAATCGTGGCGGCTATTAAAAGTCAGCACTTTCCTGCAGTCCGAATCCAGCGTCAAAACGTGTTAGACTTGATCTTTTTCTATCTTTGGGCCAAAAGTGACGTGGTGGCCTGGTGGAGGACGTGAGGAACACTTGGACTTGATCCCCGGTCAACTTATTTAGTCCTCCATGCCTTCCATGTGTGTCTAGCACTCTTTTTAATCCACATATGTATTTCTGAAAATGACAATAAACACACATCATAGCGCAGCATCAATTCATCGAATGTAGCAACAATAATCATTGTATAGGATTGATTCACCTTTTGTTTACAAGCCATAAGCATGGTAATATCTAAGCCGGTCATGTCCTCATCACTGGGCACCTTTATCCGGTATCAGGAGTGCCGGTTCTGTTCGTAGGCGCCTGGAGGGCTACCAGGGGTAGTTTTGTCTTTTCCCATGGCTAAATACTTCTAGATAACAGTAAATAACCTAAAACAACATTTGTGGTCATTTTAACTGACAAAGCAACATATTTGTAGTTATTTTAGAGAAGCCCAACGTATCATGGTCATTTGATATAACAAAAATCTATCTGCAAGTAAGATATTTTACCTTTGGGTTAAACCAAGGTGGTAGCAGTTCTACACAGTTCGATCCAATCAAACAGCAGCACGTGACCACAAATGGTAAATAAAACAACCGCAGCCGCTAGATCGAAATCTAACCGCAGTAAAATATTTTAGCGACGCGTACCGCCTGCCCGGTCGCCGGAGTTTCTCGAGGAGTTATTATTATATTATTATAAAGTACGGTATACAACCATAGGCAACTCGTCGACCAAATGCTCCATCCCTGTTCTACCAATTCGGGCATAGCTCCAGACGTTGAACCAAGCAATGCATCAAGACACAGGATATAATTTTAAACGGGGTATATTTAGTTGTCGGTTAATGTCGCCACATATTTTTTTACTAATGTTGTTAAACATAGTCTTGTCGCACTTTTGTGCAACGAAAAAAAAAGTTAATCTTAGGTAAAATTATATGAGAAACTCAAGTTTCTTTTAATTATAATTAGGTTTTTCAGTGTTTTTACCCCTACTTTAAAGTGCAATTATGATTTTACCCTTGTTTCTTCAACTTTGTGAATTTGCTCTCTATAATTCACAAGTCAATGCATTTTTTCTCTTGATCTTTACATATTTGCCTCTATTTTGGACGTTGACTAGTGGTAAAATCGCATTGATTTGTAAATAGTAGAGGAAAAAATCACAAAGCTAAAAAAATGAGGACAAAATCATTATCAGACTTCAAGGTAGGGTAAGAACACAAATGCCTCTAATAATTATGCTCACACTCACACACACTCACCTCTATAAATACATACAAATAAACTATCTACCCTATAATCACCTTTGAGATATTGGCCCAGGAGAGTTGATCTTGAGATTCAACTCAAACATACGAGTTAGTAAGCTAAAAAGTTTGTCAAATTATATTGTGACAAAAACCCAAAAATAGCTAAATAAAACTGTCGCTGGTAAATTTAGTTGCTAACTAAATATTCCCGCCGTGGCACCGTCAAGATAATCTCTCCTTATGAAAGGACGTCAAGATAATCTCTCCTTATGAAAGGAGGCGGCGTCGGTGGCCGGTCAGGTTAGCCACGTCAGTAAAATTTTTACTGCTCTTCGATTTCTATCCAATGGTGTGGCCGTGTGGGTTTTCACCGCGTTGGCTCATGGTCGTTGAACGCGCGTCGATTTTAGGCTGTTGGGAATTCTCCCGAATTATGAAAGGAGGCGGCGTCGGTGACCGGTCAGGTTAGCCACGTCAGTAAAATTTTTACCGCTCTTCGATTTCTATTGTTTAAATAGAATTCTACGGTTTCGATTCTAAACATAGCAAGCCTTATCAGAATTGCATTGTACCTTTGCAGCCTTTCTACTGATAATGTGCCATGTTACAGGCCACATCAGGGTACAATGTCACCGTCTTTGTAGACCAATACTAAGATCCCTCATGATGTAATGGAAGACTTCGATGGGTAGGTAGAGTAAGGTCAGATCTATGAGATCATGTTCCAGAATTAGCGCTTCAAAATAGGAATTGTGTCACATAAGTTCACGTATGCAATAAAAATGACAAATTAAAGCTTTTACAGACGTCATAAATCATACATAGTGAACTCTATTGTTGCTTACCAAATTTTTGGTGCCTTAGAGAGAGGAGCCTCCTTCAAATTCAGCGCTCGTTGCCAGTGGAGGGAAGAAGAGCATGAGGAGCTGCGACTATGTTTGACTCTACTGCTGCCCCATCCTCGAGCTCGCAGACGGTAGTGAGGCGGATGGCGGTGGATATGTCACGGCCGCGCGGGCCGTGGGTGCAGCACGGTGCTTCTCCCCTCCCCATGCTATCATCACTGTCTCCCATCATGCTTTACCCTCCAATCCCCAATTCCCCATGAAGCTATGGAGGCCAGGGGTCTTTATCCCAATAACATGCGATAGGTACATCTCTCTCACACACAAAGGACAGCTGTCTCTTCTAACCCTTCAATCTGTTGCTTCTTTTTTTTTCTGTGAGGATAGGTGCTCATCGAAGTGAGCAGGACACAACAACAGCACACCCTTAAGATCTAGAGAGCACTGTACCAACATCACCATGCCTCCAAGGTGTTTGATGAAATGCCGATAAGGTGGATTTCAGTGAGAAAGAAACCTGAATAAATCTATTTATTGAATTCTTGATCTGATGTATGATAACTAGAGGCCAATTTATATGGATAAAATTACTTTATATACCTGCATTCATTATCTTATATAATTAATGAAATGTTGCCTAATAGGGATGCCTGCACTACTCAATTTTGCAGAGCCACCATGTTGCAAGCCTTTAACAATGGTTTGGCAAACCAAGTGAACTATACCATTAATAGGATAGCTATGATTGTGTTTATTATATACAATTTTTACGTTCTGGAAAAGGTTGGTATTGACACGTACTGTGCTCTGTTATCCTAGCCGACAGTGTGATTAGACCATGTTTGATCATTTTTGTTCTTTTTTCCTGGACGCATTCTAGAGTTGTGCCCTCACTGTAGATGGTTCGTCATCATGCTGTGATCCTTAGCTTTGTTATCACTAAATATAAGATTCTTTTTCTTGTGTTTTTCTTTCAAAAATAGTTAACTATATACTGTTTTATGGCAGTTTGTTGTTGTATCTATGGAGACCACATACCTTAGATTTCCTACCAGCAATTCCAGTGGTGGTGCATGTAGGAACTTGCCAGTAAGAACATGTTGCGTTGTGACCTATGCATTATGTATCTCTAAACCCACTGATAGCTGTGTGTAACTTTCCTTTGCAGATTCAGTTATCTACATTCTACAAAAATTGTACATTGGAATGTGAACCCTGAAAGAATATGGCGTCTCACATGTACTCTGCAATAAATCCTTAAGATTGCTGATTTTCGGTGTTGCTGACATTAAGGTTCTGAATCTACAAAACATGACTGGATCAACAGATCCACACCCAGAGGTACCACTGTACCAGGCCAACCTTCCAAATGAATTATGTTTGCAAATGTGCACTATTTTCAGTTATTCTCATATTAAGGATTAAATTCTTCCCACACGCAAAAAAAGGATTAAATTCTTTGGTTTTTTGTTCATACTAGGTTCCTCACAGTAAACCATACAACATAAAGTGTGATGTTTGCAGTTTTGGCATTTGCCTGTGCGAAATCTATCATGTATTGTAGGCATGCAGCAATGTAGGTAGACTTTAGTTTTTCCAGTAGATCTAAGGTGCTCATTAGGTTGTTTTCTCATAGGAACTAAGTGACAATTCTAAGCACACTAATAAAAAAAATGTCCTGCAGTTATATTATAGGCAAGCAAAGGCAGTTAGACACAATGATGACACAACCAACCATTATACACTACTTGATTCATAAACTTAGAGATATAAATGTTTGATTACCATGTTCATTTTTTAGTAAATAGCATAAGAAAATGCCTCCGCGTACTTTTTCAGATATCCATAGGGATTCATCATTCATGTATGCAGCTTACATTTTTTTCTCTGTCGCTCTAAAGATTTCTTCCCTTAGTCAGCCTTGGGAGCGCATTTAGAAGTCATAGGCACCAACAAATGCCATTTTTCTCTATGGTTACCAGCTCCTTGCCAACCTCAAATGTGAAGAGAAATATATTTAATTACTTTGGTCAATTCTTTGTTACCTTTTGAATCCTTTTTTTTCATCCTATGGCAATCACTTATGTTATACTAATGCTTGCAATTTTGCAATACCGGTCATAAAATTCTTAACTGAGCACAGCCTGGAGATGATCATAACCATTACTCTGATCAGGGTCGAAAAGGATCTTAGACAGATCACGCTTAACACAATATGCCGTTTAGAAACTATATATAGGTATACACACTAACAATTCACATATTTATGCTACTGTTTAAATAGAATTCTACGGTTTCGATTCTAAACATAGCAAGGCTCATCAGAATTGCACTGTACCTTTGCAGCCTTTCTACTGATAATGTGCCATGTTACAGGCCACATCAGGGTACAATGTCACCGTCTTTGTAGACCAATACTAAGATCCCTCATGATGTAATGGAAGACTTCGATGGGTAGGTAGAGTAAGGTCAGATCTATGAGATCATGTTCCAGAATTAGCGCTTCAAAATAGGAATTGTGTCACATAAGTTCACGTATGCAATAAAAATGACAAATTAAAGCTTTTACAGACGTCATAAATCATACATAGTGAACTCTATTGTTGCTTGGTAATTTGGTATGGTTATGGTAGGCAGCACGCCATTCATCAGCTCCCGAACAGCTCATCAGATATCATAGGAGCTCCACTTCTTCAGCCTCCGTACACAGTACATCCCATCACCGCCAAAGAGGAAGAACACCTCCACTTCTAGAGCATCATGTGAGTGAGGCGCTTAATTTGCGCTTCATTGTTTAACAACTCTATTGGCCTTTGTTTTCCCTATGAATATCTTAACTAACTAGAGTTGCTGTTGTTTGCTCTCATCAAACACCTCCATCCAGGCCCGGTGTTGATGAAACTTCGACTAAGGAAGTAAGGACGCTCCTCTTTTGTAAGTTATTCCATCTATATTCTTTATTGAGTCCCCTTCTATGTTGTTATTATCAGCTGACTGATACACCTATTACTTACTCCCTCCGTCCCACAATAACAGGCCATTTAGCATTCAAATTTTGTCCCACAAAGAATGTCCATTTAGCTTTTAGAGATGCACACATTAATACAAAAGTGCATAGAGAAACGTAAAAGTGCATAGAGAAACACATAGAGCCAATCAAATAGCTAGTTAACACTACTTTTGTAACTCCAATGAGGAGTAACATGGTCATTTG
>OAMR01000541.1:648280-663911 GCA_900205405.1 Echinochloa crus-galli
TGCATATTCTTTCCTAAGGAAGTTGCATATCTTGTCAGCGAGCATGTCCAGAGCTTCAACTTGGTGAACTCCTCGGGTCTTCTGTTGGGTTCGGTCATCGACCCAACCTTAATTCTCGACCATCTTCTGTATGAGGGCCTTCGCACGACTCTCCTCAAGAGAGAAGAACGAGCCTCCAGCAGCAGCATCCAGGTACTCACGGGCAGAGTTTCTCAGCCCGTGATAGAAAGTTTGGATTATGAACCAACTCTGCATACCATTTTGAGGACAAGCAAAAATATAGTCCTGGAGGCGATCCCATGCCTTCGGAACTGTTTCATCTTTTAACTGCTGGAAACTAGCAATTTTATTGAGCACAAGCTAGAGCAAGAAATAAGAGACCCAGGACAAGGGAAAACGAGTGGTCGTTTCCCGTGTCGAGGACAACGAAGTCCACAGGAGCGTAACGTCCCCAGATGCGGACTGGTACATTCTCGATCACTCCCTCGGGGTAGCGGATGGTTGAATCCGCTTACTCCGCGGATGGTGAAGGTGTTGCAAATCTCCAGGAAATGCTAGAGATGAGCGTTGGCATCTTCGTGCGGCTTGCCACAAAATGGGCTAGCTTGAACCATGTTGATGAGGGCTGGCTTGAGCTCGAAGCTTCCATCTCCGACTGGCGGAGCTGGTCCGACACGTACGTTCTCGCTCGATGGAGCCGAGAACTCACGGATCGTCTTGCTGGTCATCCTCGATGTAGCCTGGTCAACGACGGGAAGGACTGGGTTCGTCGGAAAGAGTTGCTTCTGAGGAGGCTGCCGGAGCCCTGGCACACGGCAAAATGACCAAGTTTTGCCATGTCCCACGGGCCCGGCACACGGCAAAGGCCTGGTGTTTGCCGTGTGCCACCGGCCCGGCACACGGCAAAGCTTGGGCCTTTGCCGTGGGCCTTTCCGTCACGGCCCATGGCAAAGGCCGCCGTCGCCGTTAGGCTGGGCCGGGCTTTGCCGTGTGCCCGACTTTTGGCCCACGGCAAAGCCCGGCTTTGCCGGCCGTGTATGTCGTGTGCTGTTTGCCGTGTGCAGCACACGGCATACACTTTGCCATGTGTAATACGGCCTTTGCCGTATGCCCCTGGCACACGGCAAAGGCCCGGTTTTCGGTAGTGAATGGAGGCGGCCGAGCTTGGCACTGGGCTTTGGCGCCGGGAAGATTCGGGGCACGCCTAATTTTCAAGCTGATTTGGTTTGCGCGGGGGAAGGAGGCGCGTCTAGCATGGCGGCGAGCATGAGGAAAGCGAGGATTTTGCGGGAGGAATAAACGAGCCCTCGCGCTCAACGCGGATTTCTCTGATTTCCATCGCATAGGAAGGGCCGCGCAAACGGTATCGTGCATGCGACCCAGTTTCTACGTTTTCCCCTCTCTCATCTTTAATTTCGTTGCCACATGAGACTTTTGCTAAGTTGACAGTTTATTTAATTCTATGGACACTAGGTGACATGGAGGGTTGGGGATAGCCGGCCATCTCCAACCCAAGTGTTCATAGACAGTGTCCAAAGAGGAGAGGGATTAATAAATGCGCACATAGACACTACCTCCCCAACCCAAGTGTGCGTAGGGAGTGTCCATGAGAAAGAAAATTTAATACATCTTTTAGATAACTATATTGATAACTCGAATGTCATACAAAAGATAAGGTAAAAGATACAAGAGCTAATACCAGAGCTTCTGCAGACGACTCCGGAACCTCCGAGGCACAGCTCGACTCGACTCTAACTCCCAACTAAACTATCCTAACTCTACTAAAGAGAAAAGTGGAAATGGAGCTCTTGGCTTGTGGTGTGTGTTACAAGTGACACTAGGGGGTCCTATTTATAGTGTCCATGGTCGGTTTAGGCTGGGTAGTGGTCAAGAAAGCCAGGGGGTACCCCCTGATCCTCCGGGCGAAGGAGGTCGGTTCGGCCGAACAGGGCGATTTGGCCGAACCGTCCATCCCACCGTCTTTGCATCCAACGGTGCAGGGCAGCTCCTGGAGGTGGTTTGTGGCTTGGGTCGGTTCGGCCGAAGGCCCTGGTTCGGCCGAACCAGGCAGGGGGTTAACCGGCCGAACGGAGTCGTTCGGCCGATTCGGTCATTTCCGGCCCCTATAGCACGTATTTGTCATAATTTTACCTGCACAAGTGACACTCACCAAAACTCGTGGTTGGTGTACAGAAATAAAACCTAAGTACATGGAATGTTGCATAGTCTCTCATTTATTCCCGAGTATTGGTGGTCGAATTTGGGTTGTAACGACCGCCAACAACGACGTTACTGTTTTGTCTAGTCAGTTGGTGCAGGCAACAACCGACCTGAAGGATGTCTTCATGAAGGAGTTGAGCAAGTTAACGACGGAGGTCAAGGCTGCCTGCCATACCATTGAGGGTGTGGACAAGCGAGTCTCCACATTGACAACAAGGGTTCAGAACCTCGAGTCCAACCCCCCAAGCCCAAGGACGAGGATGCCTTTGATGACGACTACCTCGACGACGATGATGATGTTATTTTTGGATCCGATGGCGAGCCTGATCTCATCAAGACTAGAGCTGAGAGACTACGTCGTCGCCGCTTTCGCAAGAATACCACGGGTATGGGAAGTAACAGACACTGCCGCAGCCAAGGTAATGGTAATGATGATCCTTATGCCAAAGTTAAATTTACTATACCATCTTTTTATGGGCGTTATGATGCGGAAGAGTATCTAGATTGGGAGATGACGGTAGAACAAAAATTTGCTTATTGATGCCATTGTGTACATCAACAGTCTCTCTGTCAACTAGTGAATTTAAGGATTTTGCTATAATCTGGTGGCAAGAATGTGCTTCATTAAACATACAACCAACTTCTTGGAATGAACTTAAAGTTGCTATGCGTGATCGTTTTGTTCCTGCCTCTTATAAGCGTGATTTGCGTAAGAAATTGCAACGTTTAGAGCAGGGAAATATGTCTGTTCAGGAATATTATGCCGAGTTACAGAAGGGTATGGTTCGTTGTGGGTTAGTAGAGGATCCTGAGGGTAAAATATGTCGTCTTTATGGTGGTTTGAGACGCGAAATTCAGGACATTGTTGACTACAAAGAGTTTACTACCACCAAGTATCTTCCTTACTTGATCCACGTCATCACGCGTTCCCGAATGCTTTCCATAGAGCAGCTCCTTGCCGAATCGGCGACGGACTCCCGACCGCAGAATGCCTTTGCCGAACGCCCTTGAAGACAAGCTTTCCTTTCCGAACGATATCTTTCACTAATCCCGGCCCACATGTCAGTCTCTTTCTGGCACTTTCTACCTCTACTGACAAGGGGTCGTCAAGTAAATCTGCTAGTATCGTGTGCCACCGCTGCAAGGGCATGGACCATGTCATGAAGGATTGTCCAAGTACTCGTGCTTCCATCGCTTCGCCGCATGGTAATGGGTATATAAGTGCTAGTGATGTTGAAGATGAATTAGTTGTTGCGACTAACTTTGTTGCAGATTCGGAGGATGACAATGAGGCTATAGCAATTGACTCCGAGGCTGCATCAGCGGGGTTCCAACATTTGGCTCTTGTTCAGTGCGCATTGAGTTCACAGGTGGAACGTGAGGAGGAGAAGATTCAGCGCAAGAATTTATTCCATATGTTCCTCATAGTCAAAGATTATCGTGTGCTCACCATAATTGATAGTGGGGGTTGCAACAACTTGGTGAGTTCAGATTTGGTAGAGAAGCTTAATTTGCCAACACGTCGCCTTGAACATCCTTACCACTTAGAATGGTTGAATAGTAGTGGTCAAGCTAAGGTAACACAATCAGCACGTATATATTTTTCTGTTGGTTCTTATCATGATTCTGCTGATTTGATGTTGTACCGATGCAAGCATCTTCTCTTTTGTTGGGTAGACCTTAGGAATTTGATAATGATGTTGCCCACCATGGAAGAACTAATACATATACTTTCATGCATAAGAACAAGAAAATTACTTTGCTTTCTTTATCGCCTGCTGATATTAGGAAACATTTCAGAGAGATTGCTGAAAGAGATAAAATTAAACCTGCTAGTGTTGCTGCTTCTGATGATAAGCCACCGGGGATTAAATTAAAAGGAGGTTCCTTTGTTGCTACTGCATCTGCTGTTGCTGCATTATGTGATAACCCTGATGATCCTTGTTATACTATGCTTAGTCGAGCTATGTACTTTATTACCGATGATCTTTTGCCTAGCTCTTTGCATGTTCCTGTTACTAACCTTTTGCAGGAGCTTGATAATGATGGGATGGAGTCGAGGATGACTCCAATTCAAGAAGGGGAGGATGATGAGGACATCACCACGTTGGAGGCCATACACGAGTCGACTTTGTTTCCACGCTACAAGTCGTCGCCACGTCGGGCAGCAACTTCGGTTCGGATTCAGCCGACACGTCTGCGCTTCAACTGCGATATCTCCCTCATACGACGTCCAATCAAGGTGTTCTTGGATGCGTTGGAACCGTGACGAAGAGACTCTTCTTTTGGTTCTGGCCTTAGCTCCAGAAGATTCGTGGATCATGCTGTGTGACCACGAAAAAGTGCTGCGACACCTGTTTTAGGCCTTTTCAGGCTTTGTATCGTGTCGGGTCTTCGGCCCATGTCGTGGGGGCGGCGCCCCAACCCTAGTTCGCCCCCACAACATTAAATTCAGTAGCCGCCGTCGTTTAGAGGCGGGTTTTGCTTAGATTAACCATCCCTTAACCGCTCGCCACCCTTCTTCTCATGCAGCACACACTCGCCTCCCTTCGCCTCCTGCCGCACACGCTTGCCGCTCATCGAGGCGCTACTCCATCGAGGTGCCTGACTTCGTCGAGGCGTTGAAGGGATTAGCCTTCTCGGCGAGGTCAACCGGGTTGTGACACGGTTGATAACCAGAGGAGTCGTGGTGCTAAGATTGCAGGGTTCGAGTCGCTGACTTGAAGCCGGATCGTTGTGTTGCGCTCCGCCCAAAACGATTTATCCTTCACCTGACGGAAGATCGGGCCATCCCGTCCCCATCAGGTATGAAGAGAGAGATTTGATGTGATAGGTGGATAGTGAAGTTTGAAGAGAGAATTTTAGAAAGTTTGTAGGAACTGAGCAGGGCCAACAGGATCCTAAAATGCTGGGAAGAGAAGAAATAAAGGAAAACCCCTTCCCTTTCTTTTTTTTTGAAAACCAAGGCCGTGTTTCTTTGGGGGTGGAAAATTTTTTCACCCCCTTTGACCAATAATTAAGGGTATTAAATAAAGTCAGTTTGCAAAACTACCTTCACAATATTGAACAATTTCACGAGACATATCTAATGAGGCTTTTGATCGTATGATTAGAGGATAGTTATTGTAGCACTACTGTAGCAAAACATGGCTTGATTAGGCTTATTAGATTCGTCGCGCAAAGTTACACTCATCCCTAAATGGTTTTGCAAATAGACTCTATTTAGGCCTTGTTTAGATGTTAGAATTGGGATGGTGAATTTGGGAGTATGATGTCACTTCGTAATCATTGCGCCACTGTAGCATTTCGTTTGTATTTGTGAAAAATTGTCCAAAAATTGATTAATTAGGTTAAAAATGTTCGTCTCGCAGAGCACAACAAAACTTTGTAATTAGTTTTTGATTTCATCTACATTTAGTACTTCATGCATGTTATGACATTTTGATGTGATGAGGAATCTTCTTTTTCATAGTAAATTTGGGAGTGGAATTTGGGATCTAAACAAGGCCTTAGTACTTCGTGCATACAAGATTCCTTTTAGAAAAAATTTCCAACTCCATGTGAAACACGGCCCAAAACCCTTCCCTTTCTTCCAAAACCCTGCCACTTCCGTGTTAAAAACGAAAAAAAAAACTCTGCCACTTCACTCGCTTCTTGGAGCGCTCCCCGAAAATCCATAGTTTCCCAACAGAGATGGCGGAAAGCCCCGACCCCAAGCCCATGACGGAGTACGAACGCCGGCGGCAGGAGAACATCCGCCGCAACCAAGCCATTCTCGCTGAGCTCCGCCGCGACGCCGCCGCCGTCTCCGCTGCCTACGCCCCCGCCCGGCCCAAGAAGCAGCCCCGCCCAAACCCCATCTCCGCCGGCCCCGCCGCTGCCCCGCGCAGCGTCGCCGCTTCCCCATCTCCGAGGCCTTCGTCGGCGAGGCGGCGACGGTCGCGGACCGGTCCGCGCTCCTCACCTCCGCCATCCGCGCCGCATCCTGGCCGGCGCCGGAGGGCAAGGCTCGCGCGGCGGACGGGCTCGATCCCTGCACGGAGCGGGTGCTGAAACTGAAGCCGGGGAATGTGAGGAAGTTGAATCCCACGGTGATATCGGCGGCGCCGCGGGTGCTCCCGCTGGTGGACCGTACGGTGCTGGCCGTGGGGACGAATTTCGGGCATCTCATGTTCTGGGACGCGAACAGCCCAGCGCCGGTGGGGCTGCCACCGTCGTGCGCTCGTGCCGACGGGATGTTCTGGTACCATCCACACACAATAGCTGTGTCCGGAATCACGGCACACCCATCCGTACCACTGAAGGTGATGACACATTCTGTTACAATTGGATTCTTTCTTATGTGCAGTGAAACCCTTGCTTTGCTGTGACTACTTATTATAATTACAGTGCTGATTTTTATTACCTGAAATGTAGTACGACGTCTTCGGTTTGCCTATATAGTTCTGCATAATAAGTTGTAATAATTCTTATACAACTGGAACTGAGCAACAGATGAACCTGCCTATGTGTTTCTAATTTTTTGAAGTGGTACTTTGTTATTGAACTTGATAATTTTCAGGTAATTTTTCTAGATGGATAGTGTGTTCTGTTGATCTACATGGGTTGGTATTTTACTCTTAAGGGCCTATTTTCAACAGCGGGATTGCTCCTGTAAAATCCTGCTTTCCAAACAGCTGCAGAATGGGAGGAAGGGTGAACCTACAACATGGGTTGTGAGATGACCTAAAAGAATCGTATCAAAATGATATTTAGTGGATGATGGTCATTCTTTGTTTCTGTTCACATTCTTCCATCTATAACCGCAAATTCAGCATGAGTCTGTATTTGATTCTTTTGACTTGCAGATTTACAGCTGTAGCCGTAATGGTGAAATTTGTCTTATGGACATGGAGGAGGAGTTTTTCAACATGGTCTATTTGTGCAACGATTTGGTGCTCTCCCTTTGCCAATCACCAGACAACAGCAATTGTTTGTATTTTGGGAAGGGGAATGGTGATCTAAATGCTTTCGATGTGAGAGCGGGTAAAATGTCAAGCATATGGCAATTGCATTGTGATTCAATTAGCTCAATAGATTTCAATCCTGAGAATGCACATATGCTAGCAACAAGTTCGTTGGACAAAACGGCTTGTGTATGGGATGTAAGAAACATGAAAATGCAGAAGGCACAGAGCTTGAAGGTTGTTGAACATAAGATGCGTGTTCATTCAGCTTATTTCTCACCGAGCGGAAGCATTCTTGCGACAACAAGGTCTTCCTTATATACCATTTCTCCAATATTCATATATTGCATTTGTAGGCCACTAGGTGCATGTGTATTATTTGTAGTTAGTATCTAATTGTTTAATGTATTACTGCTAGAATGTTGCACAAATAGCCATGCTAGTTGACACCCATTATATGTGTGCGTTCTTCCGTATAATTATGGTTTTCTTCCACTTGCATAATTATAGTATAGTTTTTGTAATATGTAATTTTCTGCACCTGCTTTGATGCCTCAGTCATCTCAAATGTCGAAGTGTTAATGATATACGGGCATGCTGATCTAACTCTTCTGTGCAGTCACGATAATATTGGGATTCTGAGTGTCTGTGACTTCGATAGATCATCCTATCTGCAGCATTGGTCTCCTTCAACTACTTTCAAGTATGTCCTCTCTTCACAGTTGGTTTCTTAATCTCGAAACTATAATGTAGAGCAGCTTATGTAGAGTAAATCTTGTGCTATATTTTGGTCGAACCTTTATGCACCCATGGCAAGTTGTGAATGCCTAGCAGTAGATAGGATGTGCAACCATGCTGCTAGTTGCTCTAGTAAGTGACATGTACAAAAGTGGTAGTTGTTGGAGAGCATGGTGTGTACTGTGGCCACTGGCCAGTGTGGCAAACATTACTTTTGTACTTGCGCATATAAATGTGAAGGATGGTTCAGCTGGGATCCTTGATCCAGGAGCATACAAGCTCTAGCTCTCTGCTTAGCAACATTACTAACAGTTCCTCTGTTCCTTTTTAATTTTTGGAGTTGGGACATCACCAATCCCCTATAGGCCTATACACACATTTGAATATTACTTATTCAGAATATAAGTTAGCAATGGTTTTGATTGTATCTTTTGTAACAAAGTTACTAAAATTGCCATTAGTTTAACAAATTTGTGGCCAAAATTTTTGAAGTTCGCGCACATTCTAAATGATTCACTTTTTACTTTGTATGCTAGTTTGTGTGGTAATTTGATAGCAGCAATGCATGTTTAATCCATGACTGCAGGGCAAGCTGGGGTTGGAGTGACTCTGAACTTTTTGTTGGAACTGAACGTGACATAGACATCCTGTCAGTTGATATCAGTGATAATGGTATCTCCACTTCTCACAAAGCACGCATTGGGAGCGAACACATGGCAGATGTCCCAAGCCAGTTTGCCACACACCCATATCAAGTTGGCGTTCTTGCCTGTGCAGGACATCGCAATAAGTTGTTCCTTTGGACACCACAATAATTTGTTATTTGCCCTGTCTGACTAACTAGTGACTTAGCTTGACTCATGTAAGTTCAGCTCTGTATTCATTAGTAAACTCCACAGTCCAGACTGAAATTCAGAGGATCCCTCATGCACTAATGGTTGCAGCATGTGATGAGATTTTGATGTGGTAGCTATCACATGTGCTCAACTATTGATTAGCACTTCATTTAATGATTGCATCTCTTGATCTTATAAGCTTCCTCAACAAATTATTCAATGATTGTATCTCTTGATCTTATAAGCTTCCTCACATGTGGTCACAGAATAAACTGCAGCTTGCCGTGGTATACTATAATGAACGTTGCAATCATAGGCAATAAGGTTATAGAAAAACACATAATATGTTTGAAAATTAACCGTGAATGGACATTTTGTTAGTAAATATCTTGAATGCTTAGGACCTGAAACTAATTACATGAAATCTACTTGCAGTAGAATTTACATGAGGTCACCTAAGAAGTGCCTACAACCTGTCAATAGCACCAACAAAACTAAATTACCTCCAAAAATCCTAATTGTGCAATAGTCAAGTGGCATCGATGTTCAATGATGGAACAAATTGTTCCCTCGCAAACGATCAGGCACTCCATGGACTGTAGCCACCTTGGAAAAGAGCACCATGGACGTCTTCCTTGTGGCAATCCGAATCCGATAAGGCATATTTTATTCAGAAATCTTCCAATTCGTTAGCCTGCCTGATGAGATTGTTCTACCACCCTCAGTGTTCCACCAAGCTCCAAAGGGACAAGAGGAACGAGCGAGTGGAGAACATCCGTGATCAGTGGTCTGTAGCTTGGCTCCGGCTGGACACACAAGACAGCTACGGCAGCAACCTACAAAAATAACCAATCGTTTAGAGGTGGAAACTGGAAACACTCCTGTGCAACAAGTAAACGGATTTCGATGGTGTTGGTTACTTGATAAAGATGTCTCAAATCCGTGGTGTTTCTGATGGCTGGATCAATAATATTGGGCAGCTTTGTTCTATCAGTTATCTGAGGCATGGCCTGCAAAATATAATATTTTAATTACCAGCACACTAACTGTTGAATAGATACTCTATTAATAATGTATACTATGAATTAAACAAATTGTAATGAGAGAGCAATATTCATGTAACTGTGCCAATCAGAGCTTTATTTTCTAGAGATAAAGAACATCAAACATTGACTGAGGAACAGAGCACCAAAAGTAAGAAAAGCTTGTCCAACCTGTCATACTGGCATCTTAGATGAGCCAGGCCATCTACGAGTTTTGTGGGAATGGCACTTTGAGAGAGGTAAAATAGCCAAGTTGATCCTTGAACTTTATACAAGGGGTCAAGTTAGTTCCTGAATTTTCAAAACGGTCAATCTAGTCCCTCAACTCTTGTTTTCGGGTCAAACACATCCCTATGCTGCTATAGGGTGGCATGAGCTGATGATGAAATGTCTTTATTGCCCTTCGCTCTTGCATAATGACATGTGGGACCCATATGTTAGGATTTTTTTTTGTATTTACTCCTCGCAACGGGTCACACGTCCATGCAGGTCGCCAGTCACGCCGGCTCCCTATTCTAGCTCCTGGGAGTAAATAAAAATAAAAGTAAAAATTCTAACATATGGGTACTATCTATCATTATACAATATTTAAGGGCAAAAGAGGCATTTCACCTTCAGCCCATGTCACTTTGCATTGCCACATCAGCCTAGGGACATATTTGACCCAACAACAAGAGTTGAGGGACTATATTGGCCTTTTTTAAAGTTGAGGGACTAACTTGACCCTCTACACAAAGTTCAGGGATGAACTTGCCTATTTTGCCTTTGAGAGATGTACAATAGACTGAATTGAAAATTAAGCAATCTAGCTAAATAACTATAGGTTCAGAATAGTGCAAATTGGCAAGCAGTGACTGAATCTTGGAGGAAGTGATGTGGTAACTCCTAAGTGTACGTGTTAATGTTGTCTCATTTTTCATTTTATAAAATTAGCTCAATAGCTACAGCAAATAGGAACTGGACTACTTCAAGAAATCAAGTGTATTATTTACTCACTTTTTTTCTTTAAGAATACATTTATGATTAGCATTTGTCCTGAATGACGATGAGAAGGTTGAAAATCATCACTAATGGCAGTGAACTTTTTGTTTATCGTCTAGCGTGGTACAAAACATGTGAAAATAATAATGACAATGTTTCGGTCTTACATTTTGTTTTGGCTGAATAAAACACTGTTTGAGTGTTCCCTGCTCCCTTTGGTCATAAAGACAAATATCCATGTAAAAGTTTCCCAAGCTTGTCCAGCTAACAATGTATTCTTTACTTTATAAAAAAAGGCAATGCCAGGTTTGGATCTAGAGTAATGAAAATTCATGAACTGCAAGAGTCTGACCAAGGGAATAATGAAATGCTCTGGACTAAATTAAAAAAAAAACTTGACCACAAGGAGAAGGCGTGCCTGTGGCTGCACCTTAACAGAGGGGAGTATAAAACCCTTTAGGGAGGTATTCACAACATGCAAGTAGCCATGTTCGAGCTTGGGTGGGTGGCTTCTCAACTGGAGGCTCTACCAACCGTGCCATGGCTTTCTACTCAACTAAATTTAGAGCAAAAGAGTTTACTATATATGTACATGTTCATGATCAGCTAAACTAAATACAGGACTCGCAAGTCACTCCTATAAGACACTTGATAGCATCTGCCAAAGCTTAAAAGCATCATTCTCAGTAGATTGACATACAGAAAGGGACATACCCATGAAACAATAGATTGACAATGAGATTCTCCAATCATTTCCACCGGCTTCCTTCCAAGCAACAGCTCAAAAAGAACCACTCCAAAAGCATATACATCGCTCTTCTCAGTTAATTGACCTGTAAATGGATAAATAACATACTTTAACTAAGAGTTTAGAGCTATCCAAATAAGCACCTAATGCACTAAAATCATATGCAATACCATCTAGAAGATACTCTGGCGCAACATAACCAACTGTTCCTGAAGGCTTAATGTCATCTTTGTTGTGGTTCCTACCATATATTGCAAGGCCAAAATCTGATATCTGTAGAAATACAGAATCACAGACCAAAAGGTCATATCCAAATTCCTGAATGTGGAACTCATATGTGAAGATGATAGTTTGAGCAACCTAAAATTAAACCTTTGCATTGAAGTCTGAGTCAAGAAGTATGTTGGATGATTTTATATCTCTATGGATAATCATAGGATCGCAATGTTCATGAAGGTGTTCCAATCCTCTGTCAACATAAAATTTGATTAGTACCTTCCTTATTGTGATTAGAATAACATGAAGAACTCAAGAGTTTCAGAATTAGAACCTTGCTGTGTCAAGAGCAATTTTCAAGCGAATGTGCCAACTTAAGGCTGATCCACGGGAAGGTCCTATCAGGGAAAAAATATCAGAAATTTTCCTTCCACTATCGTCAATCTTAACACAAATGTAAATCTATCACGGTAACAAAATTGAATTTACCGTGTAATTGTGTTTCAAGAGAACCATTTTGCATTAGCTCATACACAAGCAGCCTGTTATCTTCATGAATGCAATATCCCAGCAGGGAGATCACGTTGGGATGCTGAATTTTCCCAAGGAAATCCAGCTCATTCTAACAACAGATGTGCAGAATCAATCGTGAATATCAAGAAATAGCAAAATTGAAAAATGAAATGTCCATGCATGTGTTTCAATTACCTCAAATTCTTTCTCAATTTCCTCCCTACAGCAGTTGAGTTTCTTGACAGCTGCAACACCACTTTTATCCAGGCAAGCCCTATATACACAACCAAAACCACCTTTACCCAAGATATTCTTCTCATCAAACTTGCAAGTAGCTGACTCCAAGACTGAGAAATCCATCATTGCGATCACTTCTTTCTTTGATGTTTTTAGTGAGTCCAGTTTCCCTTGGGCGGGTAACATGGTGCCCTTAGTAGCATCTACACGCAAAAAGCTGTTCAGGATCCCACTAGCAAAAAAAGCTAATAACTCAGATTGAGTAGAATTTTGATGTAATCTGCAACTTAAATAACTGGAATCTATCTACCACTTAAATGACCCACTTGATATTTCCTTGGAGCCCAGAGCTTCCTGAGCTTTTCTCCAGAAGGTCCATGCATATACTGCTGAAAGCACAATCAAAATGACCGCAGCAAGAGCCAAGATGACCACAAAGAGAACCTGCTTCTGGTAATGGTTACCTCCCTCAGTTTGGATCCTTACAGCTGGACTCAAGGGCAATAAACAAAATGTTCAATCAGGACTTTTAACAAAAGAATTTAACTCAAAATGGAATTATTGCAGGGCCGAGCCAGTATTGGCAGTTTCAACTTAAGACACAAAAAATGGCAAGTTAACACATAACATCCACACTATACTCCAGTCCTGTACAAATCTTGCAGCCCCAGAACCGGAAAATGCCATCCCGAAATATCTAAGAACTGGGCCAAACAAAATCAGGAGAATCCGTTGGAGCGTCAGATCAAAACGTAAAAGCTCGTGAGAGAGGACGCGCAAAGCAAAGCGCCCACAGTTCCGCTGCACGGCTACGGTGGCGGCATTATACGAAAGAAGAACAGACAGATACTCACCCGTGGGAGCAGACACGACATCCGGAAGAAACGGCGCGTCCCAAGCCGGCGAAGGCGCGGGCGGGGCGCCACCGGGAGGGGGAAGCGTAACCGCGGAAGGGAAGAGACGAAACGGCCCCCCGCGGCGCGTTTTGAAATTTGCCTCGTGTCTGTGCTGGTTTTTCGGGTGCTGCGATTTGGACTGGAGCGGAAGTGGGATCCCACTGCGCGGCAGCCTGCAGCACGCTGGCGCCCGCCGGCGGCCCCACCCGACGGTGGGGCCCGCGGTGTGAGCTGTGGTGCGTGCGGCTGGTCCACGGTGTGAGCTGGGGTGCGGCCGCTTGATTCGTGCGAGGAGATTCCGTGTTCTTGTCATCTTTATTAATTATCCCGAGTTCCCGACTCATGTGCGGGGAGGAGACGACGGGGGCTGGATCTACCGGCGGGCAGGGAACGGATTTAGGCCCTAGTTCCGAAAAGACAACTCCCAAATTCACTATGAAAAAGAAGATTTCCCATCATATCAAAATGTCATAACGTGTATGGAGTATTAAATATTGATGAAATTAAAAACTAATTGCACAGTTTTGTTGTACTCTGCGAGACGAACATTTTGAGCCTAATTAATTAATTTTTGAACAATTTTTCGCACATACAAACGAAATGCTACAGTAGTGCAATGATTACGATGTGACATCATACTCTCAAATTCAACCATCCAAATTCAACATCTAAACACGGCCTTAGGCTATGTGCAACAAGCCTTGTATAACAGCCTGAACCGATATTGTACCCCTTTTTTTAAGAAAAATGGCTGCAGCGGTACCTGTGTAACCTCTCCTATCTTTCCGGTCCGCCGCCCCCTCCCCAAATTTTTAGGCCCCGAGGTCCCTCTCCTCCCCCTCCGCGCCACCTCTCCCCTCTTCCTTTCGTCTCCTCCCCTCTTCCTCACCGACGGTGCCCCCGCTCGCCCGCTCGGCCCTGACGGCGTGGCACCCGCGCCCGAATCTCGTCCGCGCGCGGCGCAGACTCGAGGCTCGACGGCCAGAGGAAGGCGAGAAAGACGCTAGCTCGGAGAGCTCGGCCTCCCTCGCGCGCCTGCGCTGGTCGGCCAAGCGGAGCTCGCGCGGGCCGTATCTCACGCGGCCGGTGGCGCCTGCGGCGCAACTCGTGCGGCAGGATCTCGCACAACAGAGTAGAGGAGTGAAGGTCCTTGTTTGGTTTTGGTAATTGAGTGACAACTTAGGTGGACTAATATGTGTTTAAGTGAAATACACAGGTGATTAGTCCACAAGTGATTATGTGATGAAGGAGCTCATTGCATATGAGACATGACATGGAGTCATGTGACAAGGTGAAGAAGATCAAGACAAGACTTGGTTTGACGGACCGGTTGCAAGTGTGAAGGGCAAGTTAGAGGCTAAGCACTGGACCGCGTGGCGGGATGCTTGAGCAATGACTTGGCGCCGATGGACCGATGCAACGGTGAAGAGCAAGTGAAGTCAAGATCGATGAACCAATAAGTCGCATGATGATATGAAGTGGATCATATCATTCGTGATGATGTTGGTGCATGTGTTGCATCAACAATGGAGAAAATGGAATGAAATGCGCAAGGCAAAGGTATAACCAATAGGCATTTCATTTAACCGATCATAGGTGAGTAGAGAAGTTTATGACCGAGCTTAGGATAGATGGTCGTACTATCAAGAGGGGCAAACTTGTTTGCATATCGGTCATCTAGTGCCACTTGAGAGATCAAACTTTGCGATGTTGCTAGGATCGAGTGGCGAGCATTACTTTGATAAGATAATCACTTCATGCTTGTGAAGAAGCTTGGAAAGTGTTTACCAAACTTGGAAAGCTTAGGCAAATCAATTTGTTCAAGACAAAATTAAGAAGCTCATGGAAACAATCTAGTTCAAAAAGACAACAATGCAAATGGTTATCAAGTTTCATCCTACTAGTGGTTTCATAAAAAAAAATGCTCTCCTTGGTCACTTGGTTGATTGCACTATCTTTCCCTACAAGAGAATTGATGTTTTCTTCACCGTTGCATCGGTCCATCGGCGCCAAGTCATTGCTCAAGCATCCCGCCACGCGGTCCAGCGCTTAGCCTCCGACTTGCCCTTCACTCTTGCAACCGGTCCATCAAACCAAGTCTTGTCTTGATCTTCTTCACCTTGTCACATGACTCCATGTCATGTCTCATATGCAATGAGCTCCTTCATCACATAATCACATGTGGACTAATCACCTGTGTATTTCACTTAAACACATATTAGTACCGGTCAGACCGGTTTGGGGTCAGGAACTCAAC
>OAMR01000541.1:689189-701938 GCA_900205405.1 Echinochloa crus-galli
ATCAACCCTTTTGATTGCTTCAAAGAAACATCTTGTTTGCAAATGTGCCAACTCCATAAGTGTACCATCTTATGTGTGAGTGAGTTAGCATTTTCACAAACATTTTTATAGGGTTTTTCCATCTCTTTACCACGCCACTCGATCTTAGAAACATCGCAATGTTAGATCTCTCAAGTGGCACTAGATGACCGATATGCAAACAAGTTTGCCCCTCTTGATAGTACGACCATCTATCCTAAGCTCGGTCATAAACTTCTCTACTCACCTATGACCGGTTAAATGAAATGCCTATTGGTTATACCTTTGCCTTGCGCATTCCATTCCACCTTCTCCCATGTTGATGCAACACATGCACCAACATCATCACAAATGATATGATCCACTTCATATCATCATGTGACTTAATGATCCATTGATCTTGACCCCACTTGTTCTTCACCGTTGCATCGGTCCATCGGCGCCAAGTCATTGCTCAAGCATCCCGCCACGCGGTCCAGTGCTTAGCCTCTAACTTGCCCCTGTCTCTTATACACATCTGGTATAACCAATAGGCATTTCATTTAACCGGTCATAGGTGAGTAGAGAAGTTTTTGACCGGGTTTAGGATAGATGGCCGTACTATCAAGAGGGGCAAACTTGTTTGCATATCGGTCATCTAGTGCCACTTGAGAGCTCTAACTTTGCGATGTTGCTAAGATCGAGTGGCGTGGTGAAGAGAGTGAAAAACCCTTTGAGAAATGTTTGTGAAAATGCTAACTCACTCACACATAAGATGGTACACTTATGGAGTTGGCACATTTGCAAAGGGGTTGAACTTTGGATGATGGTGATGGCTTAGTGTGATCTTGGTTTGCAATTCTGCTTTGATCCAAAGTGTTTTGGGTCAAGAATTCAGTTGGGTTGGACGTCCTCTGAATGAGCTTTCCATAGAGTCCAAGATCACCTAATTTGGACATCGGAGCTAAAAGTTATGGGCGTTTTACCGAGTGCCGGCTCTGCTGAAAATAGGGTGGCGGACGGCGCGGATGGTCCGCGGAGACAGTCCTCGGACAGTTCGGACAAGTCCGAACGGACCACTGACGGTCCGCGAATTGGGGGGATAGTCCGCGGTTACTGCAGACGGTCCGCGATGACTGCGGACGGTCCGCGGAACAGTCCGTAAATTCGTCCGGTTTTACATAGAGACGTTTCCCGATGATCCAGGGGGTCGGACGGTCCGCGAATGACGAGTTTGTGACCGTTTGGAGCTCAACGGCTAGTTTTTTGAATGGCGGACGGTCCGAGAATGCACTGCGGACGGTCCGAGGTAGCCGTTAGAGAGTTGCGTTGTTTGAGCATAACGGCTAGTTTTCTCCCTTCCTCTATAAATAGAAGGGTGCCCGGGCCTTTGAGGGGGTTGAGCACCTTGGGAATGTGTTTCCCATGGTAGTGCTTGCCTTGGGAGTCCACTAACTCACTTGTTCATGCGAGATTGCGAATCCATTGCGAGTGAGTGCGAATCTAGTGCATTGCTTTGAGAGATTTCATCGAGTGGCACTAGGTGTTCGTGTTGCAAGTTGGTTTGCTTGTTACTCTTGGAGGTTGCCACCTCCTAGACGGCTTGGTGGATTGAGGCTCCGTTGAAGCACGCAAGGAGATTGTTCGGTGCTCCGGAGAAGGATTTGTGAGGGGGATTGTGCTCACCCCGCGGGATTCGCGAAGAGCAACTCTAGTGGAGCGTGTCATTGATTTACCTCACTTGCGAGTGGTGTCTTGGAGTGCCCGGAGTGGCCGGCGGCTTGAGAGCTTTGCCCAAGAACCATCGAGGTGTTGGTCGACACAACGAGGACTAGCTTGGTGGCAAACAAGTGAACCTCGGGATAAAAATCACCGTGTCAACATTGTCTACTCTTTTCGGTGGTTTGCATTTCTCAATCACAAGCATTGTATTTACATCATTATATATCTTTTATAGAATCTTTTATAAGGTGCTAGTGAACATAGATAGAGGGGTGAAGTCTTGGCTAGACCGATAGTTTTAATTCCGCATTTGTTTCGGTTAGCCGGTGAGTTAAATTTTAGAAAGGACTATTCACCCCCCCTCTAGTCCGCCATCTCGACCCTACAAGGAGGCCCGGGGGCATAGGATCTCGGCAGCGAGCCCTGGGCGGCGTGACGGCACATTGGGCCTCTCCTGCTCCTTCCCCGACGCCGGTCGGAGCTTCCTCGGCGGTAGGCCCCTCCTACTCCTTCCCCGACACCGGCCCGCCTCCTCACCAGGTCCAGCGCACCTAGCGACGGCCGGGATAGGGACACCGACGGAGCTTCCCATGCCGGTGCTTGACCCGGAGGCCGGGCGGTGGCTCCCCGCGGCGTCGCCCCCGCCGGAGCCGGAGCCCGAGCCTGAGCTGGTGTACCATCTCTAACGGCAACGCCTAGGAAGCCGGAAACATTGGAGTAGACGCCCCACGCCTTGGCCCAGCGCTTGACGCACCGCAGCTCTGCGGAAGAGGTCGACGCTGGCGTAGATGACGTCCACCTGCACGCCGCGGAAGTGCATCTTGATGACGTGAACGTGCGCGCTGGGCACGGGCTGTAGGTGCGTCGCCGCCGCCGCCTCGGCCACGGCGCCGGCGAGCAGCACGAAGAAGCTGTGCTCGCGGTCGGCGTAGGAGGGACCCACGACGAGGGCGTCGATGTTGGAGCCGCTGCCGTGGATGCCGAGGTGGTAGGAGCCAAACGGGAGGAGAAAGGTGGTGGTACAGGCTCGCGGCGCCCTTCCAACTCACCAACACCCGGCTGCGCGCCTCCAATATTCCATTACCTTTTATTTCATTATCAAAATGGATTCCAAAAGGATATCAATTGCTAGAACCCTCGATAAAAGAAAGGGATGCCACGACCTTGGTTGTGACTCCATAGATAAAAACGCAAAATTTCCATGAGTTCAAACAAATAAGAAAATTTTTGGCACTTTGCCGCTGCCAGTGCGTCCCCACCACGCGCCGAGGCCGGCGCCTTGCTGTCGCGCGCTGCGCCAGATCTACGCCGCTGCCTCCGCCTCCGCCGCCGCTGTTGCCGCTGGCTTCGAGCTGTAGGTGGCGGATTCGAGGCACCGCTGTGGCGGTCTGTGGACGAGGGGGATGGACAGGGGTGCGGGGAAAAAAGGTAGTTGGGACCCACTGAATAGAGGATGTCGAATTCAGAACACTGCTGCAGGGCGATGGATGATATTTTGGGGGTGAAATTTCTTAGCGAGTCCTCCAAATATTACTTTATGGGGTAAAATTTAGAGGACACCATTGCACATAGCCTTGGTACAGTGCACCACACTGGAGTTATTACAGGTGCTGCTTGGTTGAGCCATTTTGCCCGGGCCGGTTCACAGCGTCCTCTGGTAATGTTTTTTTTTTGAGAAAGTCCTCTGGTAATGTTCGCCCTGTGCGTTTGGCTGGTGACTGGTGGCTGGTGCTGGATTTTGCTGAGAGAAAAACACTGCTGGTTGGTTGGTGGCTGGTGCTAGTTTCTGCTGAGAGAAAAATACTGCTGGATGGTTCCATCCATCCAGCCAAACATGGCGGTTGAGTCGTGTATTTTGTTTGGTTGCAAGCACAAGCACGACGGACATCTTATCCTCTTCACATTTGCGTTAAGGGCATGTTTGGTTTGTGCCCTACCTAGCCTTACCAAATATTGGTCATGACCAAATTTAGGGCAACACCAAAACTTTGGCACATATGTGTTTGGTTTGTTACCTTGCCAAATCTATTTAACTTCCTCCTATGACATATGAGGCCCACCTGTGATTATTATTATTTTTACCAGAATATAGCCAAATGTATCTTATTTTATATATTTAATTATGAGGAATATAAATATGAAAACAGAATCGTAAGGCCAGTCTCAGTGCAGGATTTCATCACACGGTTACCTAGACCAAAAACTAGGTAACTGTGCCAGATGAGTTTGATGGTGATGAAACTCCTCTCACATCCCATGAAACTCTTCACACTCTCTCCTCTGCCACGTCAGCACATTTAATACCATGAAACTCCCATGAAACCTCCACTGAGACTGGCCTAATTAGATAAACCCTATAAGATATATCAGCGATTAAACATTTGTAACCCACAAACATTGATCTCCGTGCAACCAATCAGATTCCTTGCTGCTGCTCCTGGTGGGCGTTGGCTGTCGCCAAATTGTTGGCTGAGCTTTTCCTCGCCCGTGTTTTTGCCAATGGTACTCCGGCATACGACACACCGATCCGGCTACAGATAGCACGATCTGGCCCTCGCAAAGCCTAGCTTCAGGCACGCATGACCTGGCCCCCGTTACTCCGACTTCAGATACGTACTACCTGGCCCAGCAATCTTAGCACCGCGCTTGGCACACCCACTCGGGGAAAGGCCCAATCACCCCAAAAGACTAGTCTAATAGGGAAAGGGTGGCTCTCCTTTTTAAGGTGGCTTCCTACTCCTTAGCTAAGCAAGGTGAGATTATTCAGAGGCTCACACGGTTGCCGCGTCTTTGCCAGCGGGTAATAGTGGAGGAAGATGTCCTCATCACCTAACTAGACTCAAAAGATTCGTCTCATCGTGTACATTAAAACCATGCAACTAGTTTTTTTATTTATTCACGTTCATGCATAAGGAGAGTGATTTGATGTGATAGGTGAATAGTGAAGTTTGGAGAGAGAATTTTAGAATGTTTGTGAGAACTAAACACACCCCATGTCAGCATCGGTGACAAACCAAACATGCCCTAAATATGCTTGACAAATGGCTCCTCAGCTCCATCATGGTTATTACGCTCAGGTGCTGCTTGGTTGACCCATTTTGCCCGGGCCGGTTCACAGCGTCCTCTCGTAATGTTGAGTCGGACATCTTATCCTCTTCACGTTTGCGTTAAATATGCTTGCCAAATGGCTCCTCAGCTCCATCATGGTTATATTTCTCGTACTAAATCTTGAAAATAGTAGGGTTTTAAAATTTTGTGGAAACTATAGAGAGTTGCTAATTGGAGAGCGCTCCGCGCTTTCCATTATAACTAATAATTTAGTGATTATTTTTTTCGATTGAATGGAAGACATCTGTAGGAAAAAAAACAAGTTATTTCGACACGAAGCAGGCTAATAGAAAAATGCAAGTTGAAGAGTACAAACATAATGCATGACAAAAAATTGAAAGACGCCATAGAAAAAGAAAAAACAAGGCCAAAAATATAAAAGGGCCGAAAACATATGGATTTGAACCAAAATGTTATAGCACTACTGTCAGTAACTTCAATATCAATGTAACGTTATTCCCCAAGAATTTTATTGACCACCGATTGGTCAAGATAATAAAAAAATACACAATGCAAATTGTCAAAAAGAAAACCTCTCTCCCCAATTTTTTTTGATATTGTGACATGAATAGATAGCATTAATCCTAAGAGAGAGTTCAGGAGAATTGAAAACAATTTCAAACTAAAATTTTTCTACCCACTTCTCATAGTGAACTACGTATCACTCTTTACAGAGGGCTATATGTAAAGTTTGTGGAAAAATATGTGTTGATAAATTTACAACGCCAAACGAAAAAACACCTTTAGAAAATTTAAATGCTATATTTTTCACCGGCATTTTTTTACCCTCTATGACCATACGGACCAGCCTCATCTGAGCTCATCATTATTTTTCTCCGCGTGTGTAACACCCCAGGTGTTAATTATAACGATTAAACTTTGCACAAGTTATGATCATGATTAATCACATTTTTAGCAAGTAAATAATAGTAAAAAGGTGGAAGTATGAAAAATTCTTGCCAAATATTTTGTATTGTCATGTGAATCATTTTGGACTCATAGACAAGTTTACTTGATGAAACAAATTTGAATTCCAAAATTGTATGCAAATTGATGATCTCATGTGTTTTAGTATTTTCCATCTAGCTATCTTTGGCTGGCTTTTAAAAATTTAAATGCCTGAACGCATATGAAATGTGATATGCAAAACGGAATAACCATCTAAGCTACTACCTCCGTTCCAAATTACTATTCGTTGTTGACTTTTTTTATAACGTTTGACCATTCGTCTTATTCAAAAAATTTCACAAGTATCATTTATTTTGTGACTTGATTTATCATTGTATATATTTTAAGTATAACTTATTGGTTTGTATATTTGGATAAATTTTTTGAATAAGACAAATGGTCAAAGATCATGGAGAAAAGTTAACAAGGAATAGTAACTTGGAACGGCAGTAGTACTTTGTTTTGGTACGAAACATGCTGGGGAAAATATACTTGATAGCTTGGGCAACTCTTCCTGTTCTTGTTGTGTGGCCATACTCGCCATTGGCACCGGCGGTACTGCACGCCATGCGCCAGCCGCACTGGCGTTAGGCCTCCCCGGCGGCTTCACAGCTCACAACTCCGCTCGCACTTATCCACTCCACACTGCCGGCCTCACTCCTTTCTTCCTCCTCCAGCTGCACGAATAGGGCCGAGCTGTGTAAGCCGCCGGCCAAAAATCCCGTCACCGCAGCCCACCGTTCACAAATTGCTGCGACCCGAGCCTCAGTCACCTCCTCAGCTGTGTTGTCTGTTAAAATTAAAACACGGATCACTAGCAGTAGATCTCGTTTCGGGTACAACTTGAATAACAAAAGGATGTGTTTCTCTTGTGTATGTGCAGTGTGATGAACTGACAAATGAACCGTGTACCTTTTGCCTTTGCGATCACGTTCTGTCGGTGTAGATCTGCGCTATGGCAGCGACGCGCAGTGCAGATGGGGCGGCAGAGCTTCCCGCCGCGGACAGCACGTCTCGATCGGACGCTAGGGTTAGTGGGGTAACTATCTGACAGCTTGTCTCTGTGGTCCCCATTTCCCTTATATAGTGTTGCGCGACAGGGGCCCGCAACCCTAATGGGTTGGGCTCCCCCGATCAGGGAGCAGATCATGGGCCCAGTTGACCTTTGGGCCAACTGATGGAGATCAATACTGACAATCTCCCCCTTGATCTCATCTTGTCTCTCTTAAACTTCAGCTCTTTGCTGTGGTACCCACTTCATCACAAATAAGTATACCGAGCATGGGTCATCTTAATCGTAATGACAATCAGATTAACCAGCCATAGCATATTTACCTGTTTTGAACCGGTCTTAATCTAGGCCTTTAGTAATCCAGAAATCATAGGTTCTACCATAAACCAATGTCGACTTTGTATTCTCTCAACACATTGGGCGGTAAACCTTTGGTAAGCGGATCCGCAAGTATTTTCTCAGTACCTGTATGCTCAATGCTACTAATAGGATTCTGGATTCTCTCCTTTGCGACATATATCTCATTGTCAATGTGTTTGGCAGAACACTTGACATGTCGCTTTTGGAGAAGAGATACTCGAATGGCATATTACTGTTGTCTACCATTATCTACTCCGGGCAAAAGTTTCTCTAAACCGAGCCTATTCTGTAGCCACCTCATATCATGCTGAACTTTGAATATATACTTAACTCATGACTCACGTCATGGTGAACCTTGAGTTTACTTAACTCAGGATCACTACTATTTCTCTTTGGAGTTTTCTTCCACAATAAAACTCCAAGCTCGAGTGTTAGCTACTATTGTGGGCTTCACTATACAACTCGTAAAACTTAATTCTTTTTACTCACAACCTTTTGTGAGTACTTATTACTTTCTTATTCAGCATGAGGCTTACAACTCTTTGCAAGATTATTGCAAATACTTTCTTTAACTCCATTCCAGTGATCTATGCTGGTCTGGATTTCTACCAAACTCTCCCGGATACTTGAAACTGTCAGGGTAAAAAACTTTATTGAGCAACTGACTCTGCTTCCAACAGCTGAAGCATACTGAACCCCTTTCTTTCGATCGATCTTATATTGGTTCCTGGAATACTATAATCCCAAAACTATTACCCTTGACCACATATAGAACAGGCGTAGGCTGACTCGCGCGCATACTAGAATTCTTTTCTAAGTGTGCTCTTTGCGATAGTCCTAATACCCCTTTGGTTGTAACTCTGTTACCAAAACTTTGAGGACAATCACTTCTTATGCAATAGCAGACTAACATCACTACCAAAAGGTAGAATGTCATACATGATGGAAAAACATGTTTCCATTTCTTAAACTTTGCACAAATGCAATTGTCTTCATGATTCTTACTAAAACCCAAAACTTACTTCACGCGACATCTTGTCGTAACTCAATTCACTCCTTTGCACGATACCTTTTAACATAAGTCTTGCATCGTGTTTGTTCTCATTGCCTTTAGAGTCATATATAGCTTTGTAGACCCATCACAGTCTACTGGTTTGACTCCTCTAGCAATTTCCATGATTCTCTCGGACTCTTTCACTCGTAACTGTTGTTATTCTTTCTTTTGTGCAACAATGATGACTATAGGATCCTGAAGGACAGGTGCCTCATTCATTTCTTGTCGCCATGTGGAGTTCAGGACATACCATGCTCCCCACATGTGTGTCAACCTTTTGCCATAGGTAGAATAACAACAGACGCACATTGGGCAGTGAGAAAAACAGCAGGCAGACTCACCCGCTTCCACTTTGGGTATTTTCTCAAGCTACCATGTTATTTCTCTTCATTTCTATGTTCTAGGTGAAGTTAGGTCTCCTTGTACCATACTCCCCCAGACTGTTGGAGTTGGGTATCCCTGTACCATACTCCCCAGATTCTCCCATCATCTATAAATATGGTGTATCTTTTCTTATTTGGGTTTAAACTGTCTTGACCAGTATGAATACCGGCTAACTATGCTATAATCCAGGAAAAATCCATGAATTTAGCTATCTCTTTTCTTTGGGGGTATCGATTATGACCGTTGTACTCCCCCTGATGGTCACAATTACTTAATAGATCATCTTCTCTTGTAACGCATACTATGCATCACCCTCAATGTGGGATCATCTCCCCCTCGAAATATGGCATGAACTTCAACGCCATAATTTCGAAACTTAAATGAACGAGGAATCCTTTTAAACTCACTTCAATCACATGATCTTATCATGCAACGAAGTTATTTCTCAACTCATATGGGAGTACTCTTTCCTCGTTGTACTTTAAGAACTTAACAGAGTACTTTATCTGCTATACTTATGCAAGTTAAACTCACATGTTTTCTTATCTTGTGTATATCTTATATACAACTTCAAATATGTGCACAAATTAAAATATGTGCCTTCCACCATAACTCACCTCATGACAAACAACTCAATAGAGTGCTCGCATGCGTTCGTGAAGTGCCAATAAATTGACTCTCCACCTTCATAATTCGAAATGGTGTGTTTTGGGACTTCTCCCCTTAGGCTTCAACAGCTTGAATACTTAACGACCATGTTTCGTTTGGATAGCTTAAAGAACTACCTCAAAACTTCTCTTGCTCTTGCAAGATACACTTAAATGACATAGGATCGTCTTGCTTTATCTTACTACTACATTAATCCTACATCACCTTTAGGCAGAAAATAGAATTAACGCAGAAACTCAGTATAAACTGTTTATAACATTGCCATCAACAACTTTGGTTAGAATAATGACAGTGTCCTAAATGAACTCTTAAAATTGGGTTCCTGATGAGGGCACCAATGTTCCATTTTGCCCCGCGATGCGGGTATTATCTTTTCCCGCCATGCGGGTGGCTTGAATTCACTCGGTAAATCCAGAAATAACTCTGAAATTCTGTAATACGCATGCTTCAACCGATCTTTATCAGTTAAAATGTGTCGCTCTAAGCCATTATTTATTAGATCAACGTTATGATCTTCTTTCTTTTGAGCCATCATAAACCTCTCCTGACAACACAGGATAATACTTTGGAACTTCTCCTGACATGCAGGATTGGCTAGCATAATCTTTATGCCTAACCTCTCCCGTCGTACGGGATATGCTCTTAGGACATTGGGAGTGTCTGAAAATAACTCTTAACTCTTCGTTAAGTGTCTGAAATTAGCCTTTTTAATACTCTGTTATACACATGTATAATTTAACTTTGGTCAAAATTAGATAGGTGCACTACTTGTTACAATTCACATCATACTATAATGACGCAAACAAATTTACGATGTATAAAACATCCACTTAAAACTCATTTTCTGGTTAAATCTTCCTTTTGGTTCCAACTTAATCAGAAAATTAATTAACTAATTAACAGCAGAAACTGTACATGAGAGAAAAATTGAACTCATTTTGACATACAAAATGTCTAAACTTTGCTTAACTAAAGCCTTTTTCATACATATACCCCAACACTTTAGCTGAGTGACCTTGATCCTTCGTCTTTTCTCCCATGAAATATTGTATGCTTTAACTTAAAACATGCAACATTTTTCTACACTAATTCCAGATCACCTTTGGGCAGAAATAGAACTAATGCGTGATACAATATCGCTATCATCAACTTTGGTCAGAAGACAGCAATATCATAATCTTTATCTCAGCAAATCATGAACAACATGATAAAATATGCTTTTCTCTATCAAGAATCTCTCTTGACGTTTATCTTCCTCTTTGAAAATTTGGTCACTTTGACACAAAATTTATTAGAGATACAAACTTTAAACTTAAACTCATAAAATTTGGTCACTTTGACGCAAAAATTATTAGAGATACAGACTTTAAACTTAAACTCATTATAATATTGCTATCAACTTTGGTTAGAGAATAACACTATCATAATTTCACTTAAAAGAAATGCCTTTGTACTTCTCTAACTGAAATAGAGGATGAAACTTTACTAGCAAGGGAAAACTTGATATAAGTAACTTTACTTTCATACACATTTCTTTTATTATCTGCTCTGTAAAGAATAACATCACAGTGAATAACTCATATGAATGCACAAAAACAGTAGCAAAACTCTTCTAGTTTACCCTCTGAAAAATTACCCCTTTGGTTCAAATTTAAACAGAGGTAAATTTCACTCAATTTCTATTCAAAATTAACCGAAAACAGTCAAAATTCATCAAAATATTGCTACTGTGTGCGTGTTGCAAGCTTTGGCCCAGCAACTTGGGCCCACACGGCCTATTTCTCTTTGCGTGTGCGCGTTGCTCAGCCCATTTTCTCTTTCAGCACAACACTCGCACTTGCGCGGCCTGCCTTCTTTTGCGCCCGGCTTGCGTGCAGCCCATCGGCTCGGCCACTCGACCCAGCTCCACCCGCGCGCGCGCTCAGCTCGCTTGCGCTGGAGCCTCAGCCCGCTCGCTCACGTGCGGCCGGCTCGCTCAGCAGCCCGACGCGTACGCTCGGCCCAGCCGCTGTCCCCCCGCGGCCCAGCTGGCCACTTGGCCTGCTAAGCGCCCGCTCGCGCGGCCTGGCAGAAAGCCGGCCCGAGCGCAAACGAGCGGGCCGCGCTTTCGGCCCAACTCGCGCGCCTGTGCCTCCCCCCCGGCCTGATTCTCTGCCGTTCATCAGATCGGACGGCTGTGCGCGCTTTTCGGAGGGAATACAACCAGCTCGCACGCCCAGAGCACCCAAAACCGTAACCTTTTTCCTCACCAGCGCCGCAGCTCTCTCACGAGCTCGCTCGCTCAGCTGCTCGAGCGCCGGCGGGCTTGCGCCGCCGCGCACCATGGCCGGCGGTGACACTTTGCCGCGCCTCTGCGTGAGTCCGGCCGGCGTTCTTCACGGCCGAGCCTCTTCTCTCTCCCCTCTGCTGTGTCGTGCGCGGGCACTTTGCTCCACGCCGCCGCAAGCCATGGCCGGTGGCCTCAAGCCGCAGCGCCACCGTGCATGCGCCGCCGCGCCATGGCCGGCGACCACGAGCGCGTACGGCCGATACCCTTCCCTTCTCTCTATCTTCCTCTCCTCATCGCCTCTTCGGCTAGACAAAGAAGATAGGGCGCCGCTGCGGGCCCCCTCTCCGGCGAGCGCGTGCACCCTAGGGTGCACGCGCCGCCGTCGATGGGTTCCTCGGTGGTGCTCGCGTGGCGACGGCCACGAGGTAAGGGGTTAGGGTTAGGGTTCGTGATCATTCGTGCTTTTGTTAATTTACTCAAAACTGAGCGATTCTTATCTTTACTGTTCCGCCGTCACGGCGACCCTTCTCTTCTCCCCCTCGCCCGTGGCGGCGGAGAAGTGTGACCTCTGTTTTCAGTTCGATTCACTTGAATCCTCGAGTTCTTCGTCAATTTTCTTTAAAATCCGACGCGTTCTTGCAGTGTTTTGAACCAACACTGCACTTAACCCGAACAAGATCTAATCGCTAGATTCGGCTTCTGATACCATTGCTAAAACTAAAACACGGATCACTAGCAGTAGAGCTCGTTTCGGGTACAACTTGAATAACAAAAGGATGCGTTTCTCTTGTGTATGTGCAGTGTGATGAACTGACAAATGAACCGTGTACCTTTTGCCTTTGCGATCATGTTCTGTCGGTGTAGATCTGCGCTATGGCAGCGACGCGCAGTGTAGATGGGGCGGCGGAGCTTCCCGCCGCGGACAGCACGTCTCAATCGGACGCTAGGGTTAGTGGGGTAACTATCTGACAGCTTGTCTCTCTGGTCTCCATTTCCTTATATAGTGCTGCACGACAGGGGCCTGCAACCCTAATGGGTTGGGCTCCCCCGATCAGGGAACAGATCATGGGTCCAGTTGGCCTCTGGGCCAACTGATGGAGATCAATACTAACAATCTCTCTTGAACTTCAGCTCTTTGCTGTGGTACCCTTTTCTTCACCGGCAGCATGGCCCATTTTGCTGGGGATTGAAGATCTTGTGGCCACCACCCCGCCATTGACGTGGCC
>OAMR01000541.1:790185-809090 GCA_900205405.1 Echinochloa crus-galli
GGTTGCTGACTTGGGCCCACGCGCGTTGACTTGGGGCGATCTCGCGGACGGTCCGTGATGCGTTGCGGACGGTCCGTAAATTCGCTCAATTTCTCCAGGAGCTAAAGTTATCTGGCGGACGGTCCGGCCCGCTCTGGCGGACTGTCCGCGGCGTCGGTGGACGGTCCGCGGGGGCACTGCGGACGGTCCGCCATGTCCCAACGGTCGTCTCTGACACACTCTGACAGCGCGTTGTAGCCGTTGTAATTTGAACGCGGACTGTCCGCGTGGACCTGGCGGACGGTCCGCCGTGCACGTTTCTGAACGGGTTTTTCCCCAACGGCTAGTTTTGAGGAGAGGGCTATATATACTCACCCCCCACGGGCATGAGGGGTCTCTTGGCACTTTGAAAAGCTGATAACACATTCTAGAGCCCTTGTTCTCTTCTCTCTCACTCACTTGCTTTGAGATTGCATTTCTTTGTGAGATTTAGAGCTTCTAGTGCATTGCATCAAGGATTTGATCATTGTGGCACTAGGATTTCATTGAGCTCGTGGTTGATTTGTTACTCTTGGAGGTTGCCGCCTCCTAGACGGCTTGGAGCTCGTGTTTCCACCGAGCACTTCAAGAAGATTGTGAAGTTGCCGTGGAAATTGATTGTGAGAGGTTCTTGTGCTCACCTTGCCGGAGCGGTGAAGAGCAACTTTAGTGGAATCGAGATTTGGAGCGGTTCTTTGGTTCTAACCGGCTTAAGGATCAAGAGAGTCTTGATAGAGAAGTGGTTGAACATTGAATCCATCTCAACGTGGATTAGGGGTGACCGGCAAGTCATCGATACCACGGGATAAGTTCTTGTGTCTCCTAAGAGTGGGAACAAGGATAAGATTCGTGACTACTATTGGAATGTGATTCATTATATTATGACAGGAACAAAATTCAATGTAGTCAAGATGATTTTTGAGTTGATGGATGAGAAGAGGATGTCATTAGCTGGTAACATATACTTTGCACCATATATCATGTCCTTGATCAAAGCAAAGTGTGGTTACAATGGTCCTTGTGAGAGCCGTCATGAGTGGTTTCAGCCATTTATCAATGCCAGGGATTTTTTGAATAGGCCACTCACTTCCTATGAGGAAGGTGATGAGTATGAGGCAGGTAACATGGGTGATGAGATACCTGCAAATGTAGGGATGGATATGCCTGAGATGCCTCCTCCACCTCCTCCTGGTCCACCTATGCAGCCACAGGGCTATTGGGTCCCCCCAGAGGGATATTTCACCCCATACTTTGACAGCATGGCTCAGTCTTTTGGGACACAGATGGCCACCAGGTTTGATACAATGCAGCAGGGGCTTGAGCAGCGTTTTGATGAGAGGTTTCATGCCTATGAGCAGCAGATGAACACTCAGTTCTATCAGCCAGTTATGACTCAGCTCCAGGATATGCAGCAGGGGTATCGCACTGACATGGATGCACTGACTGCCAGATTATTTGATGGATTGTCCACTTCAGAGCAGTATCAGCAGCTGGTTGATCGTCAGACTCAGCTTGAGAGTTCATTCAACACATTCAACACAGCTTTCACCGACTTCAGTGGCCACTTCTACAGTGTCTATCCTCGGCCATCTTATCCACCTCCTCCACCACCGCAGGATGACTAGTCCCTTCTTGGTATTTGATGCCAAAGGGGGAGAGATTGGGAGTGAGTGATGTGATCTTCAGGGGGAGCTTGGTGCTTTGTTGCATGAGCATGAAAACTTGGACTTTGCATTGCATATTTATTTCCATGTTATTTGTGATAAACTATGTGTGCATGTAATAAGCTAGAACTTGGTTGTGCTTTTATTTTCGCTTGGATTTGTTCTATCTCATGTTGGACTATGTGTGGATGAACCATTTATCTCTATCTTATGTTGGACTTGTTCTAATGGTTCTATGTTTGTTAAGGCTAACACATTGCATGGATAAATTTTATTATATATGTGGTTGCCATGTTTTTCATGTTGTAGGGGAAGCTTCACCAAAATTGTCATATTCATATATATGTGTGTGTCATTATTGAAATCAAACCCCACGCACACATATAGGGGGAGCTATTCTCTTTTATTCAAATTTGAAGCGTACTACACAATCATACACTGAAGTACATGCGAATGCGCAGAAAGATGGACCATCAGGCCCTAAACAGACTGGAAATTCTTCAGGCCGAGGGAAGCGCAAGAGAGCCAACAAGCAACGTGGTGAAGGCATCTAGGCCCCTAATTGAGTTTTGGTAATTAATGACAACACTTGTGGACTAACAATTTCATTTGAGAATATGAGAATAGGTTGGTCCCAAGAGTTGCAATGAGCTTCAAATTTTGATGTGTGGATAGCATGTGTGCTATAGACCATGGGAAGCTCAAGGCAAAGGTATATAATAGGGCTTTTAATTTTGACCAGTCATGAGGTGATTAGAGGATGAAATATGACCGGGTTGATAGGCTAGATAGCCGTACTATCAAGAGGGATCAACTTCGTTGGTTCAACGAAATATTAGTGCCACAATGGTCTTTGAATTGCATGTAGTGCATATTGGCGGACGGTCCGCGTCCTCTTCGCGGACGGTCCGAATTAAATCACACAGAGACGTTTCCCGGGGTTCCAGAGAGGAAGACCGTCCGGCCTCGCCTGGCGGACGGTCCGTGGTGCGCGCGGACGGCCCGCGGGGTCTTGGCGGACGGTCCGCCGGACCTCAACGGTCACTTCTGACACACGTTTGACTGCACGATATAGCCGTTGTAATTTGAACGCGGACGGTCCGCGTGGACCGGGTGGACGGTCCGCCGTGCACGTTTCTGAACGGGTTTTTCCCCAACGGCTAGTTTTGAGGAGAGGGCTATATATACTCACCCCCCACGGGCATGAGGGGTCTCTTAGCACTTTGAAAAGCTGATAACACATTCTAGAGCCCTTGTTCTCCTCTCTCTCTCACTCACTTGCTTTGAGGTTGCATTTCTCGGTGAGATTGAGAGCTTCTAGTGCATTGCATCAAGGATTTGATCATTGTGGCACTAGGATTTCATTGAGCTCGTGGTTGATTTGTAACTGTTGGAGGTTGCCGCCTCCTAGACGGCTTGGAGCTCGTGTTTCCACCGAGCACTTCAAGAAGATTATGAAGTTGCCGTGGAAGATTGGTGTGAGAGGTCTTTGTGCTCACCTCGCCGGAGTGGTGAAGAGCAACTCTAGTGGAATCGAGATTTGGAGCGGTTCTTTGGTTCTAACCGGCTTAAGGATCAAGAGAGTCTTGATAGAGAAGCGGTTGAACATTGAATCCATCTCAACGTGGATTAGGGGTGACCGGCAAGTCATCGATACCACGGGATAAGTTCTTGTGTCTCCTTGTGCTTGTAGCTTGCTTATTTAGTTTGCTTACTTACAAGATGAGAAAGACAATTTGGATGATGTAAAAGGTGATGGTTTGAGAGAGGCTATGAGGAATATGGATATTGGGGATATTCTACCAAGAGAAGAAGAAGATGATGATGAAGATGAAGATCACATTATCTCTATTCAAGCCAATGCTTCATCCTCTCAAGATCAAGTGAATGCTAATGAAGATGGAAATGAAAATGACTCACCTCAAGACAATGATCAATCCATCTCTCCTACATCATCATCTACATCCTCTCAAGACCAAGTTGCTCAACCTAGAGTTCATGGTCAAATTGCCAAGGATCACCCTATTGATCAAATCGTGGGTGACATTAGCTCTATCTCGGGATCAATTCAACCGTGTAAAGGGCATTAGAGTTGCAAAGGATGTGTGGAACAAGCTAGCGGAAATCTATGAAGGAACATCCTCGGTTAAAGAAGCCAAGCTCTATGTACTCCAAGGAAAATTAAATGAGTTCACTATGAAGAAAGATGAAGACGTGTCAACCATGTTCAATCGGTTGAATGAGATTGTGAATGAGCTAAAATGTCTTGATTATGATGTGCCGGATCGAGATTTCTCTAGGAAATTTCTTAGAAGTCTCCCGGAAAAATATGAGACAATTGTCACAATGCTAGTGAGAGAAGACTTGAAGAAATACACTCCTACGGAGGTGCTTGGTGAAGTACTCACACATGATATCTTCAAGCAATCTCAAAAAGAAGCTCATGGTCAAGCAACAAATGAAGAGAAGAAGAACATTGCTAAGTGCATACTGTTCATGGCTCTAGCCGTATCTATGTGCGTTGAGTGAGGCTTTGAGGCACATGTTGGATGTTGTTTTCCATTTTCTACTGGAAAGTTTCTCGTTATTTTTTGTTCTCTTTCCCCTATGTAAAGATTTGTGTCCTTTTCTATGAAGGCATTTTGATGCAGTCTGAAACAGAAAAATGAATTATTACATGAGTATTTGCACTGCAAATTTTATCTATCTTCTTACAGAAAAAAATCTAAAACTTGGAGATTTGCATCACCAATTAAGCTGCCAGCATCTACAATAAGTACAGAACCATTTTAAAAGAGGAGAAGAAAAGGGTTTCTGTCTGACACTGCGGGAAACCCCATATATGCCTAGTGTCTAAGTCTTTGCCGAGAGCTTTCTCTTCTGTAGTAACCTGCCAATCCGAGAAAGCTTCGGATTTCTGTGACACTCTTTGGCTGTTTCCATTCTACCACTGCACAGCGGTGATTCTGTGCGCTTGCAGAATATTTACATATTTTACTAAGCCATAAGGAAAACCACTGAACACTTCTAGCATCCAGTACCAGGATTCCCCAATTCTGATATTGGATCGTAAGAAGTGCCAACAGACTCCAGCTAGGTCTTCCGGCAATTCTAGCTTGTAGGCCAACCCCCCTATCCTGCGGAGTATCTTATAAGGTCCCACGAACCGGGGTGCAAGCTTCCCTTTCACATGGAACCGCTTGGTGCCTCTGAGCTGTGACACTTTGAGATATACAAATTCTCCTTCTTCGAACTCGAGGTCCCTTCTTCCCTTATCTGCATAGCTTTTTTGCCTGCTCTGGGCAATCTTCAAGTTCTATCTGATCTTGGCTACATTCTCTTCTGCTTCCACAATTGAGTCAGGGCCAAAGAACGTTCTCTCTCCCACCTCTGACCACATCAGAGGTGTCCTGCACTTTCTTCCATATAAGGCTTCAAATGGGGACATTTTCAGACTTGCCTGGTAGCTGTTGTTGTAGGAGAATTCTGCGTATGATAGACTCTTTTCCCAGTCCTTGCTGTAGGTTAGCACACAAGCTCTTAGCAGATCTTCCAGTATCTGGTTGACTCTTTCGGTTTGACCATCTGTCTGTGGGTGAAAAGCGGTGCTATACTCCAGAGTGGTCCCTATTGCCTTGTGCAAGCTTCTCCAGAACTGGGCTGTGAACTATGGTCCTCTGTCGGACACTATGCTTCTTGGTGCCCCATGTAGCTTGAAAATGTTGTCTATGTAAAGCTCTGCTAGCTTATCCCCTGCATAGTTGTCCTTGATTGGTATGAAATGGGCGACTTTTGTTAGTCGGTCCACTATCACCCAAATTGCGTTGTTTCCTTTCTGTGTGGTAGGTAATCCCACTATGAAGTCCATACCGATGTCTTCCCACTTCCAGATTGGAATCTCTAGTGGTTTCAGCAATCCGGCTGGTCTTTGATGTTCTGCCTTGATTCTTCGGCAGGAGTCGCACTTGGGAACACACTCAGCTATATCTTCCCTCATCTTCTTCCACCAGAAGCGATCTTTTAGATCTTGGTACATCTTGGTGCATCCTGGGTGAATGGAATACTTGGAATCGTGAGCTTCTGCGAGAATGGTCTTCCGAATACTTTCATCTTGCGGCACGCAAATGCGTTGCTTGAGCCATACAGTTCCTTGATCATCCATGCGAAAGTCTGGGGCTACTCCACGTGGATATCATGAATCACTGCTTGAATTTCCGGACAGTTCTTCTGAGCATTCTTGATGCGTTCTTCCAGGTTGTATTTCACTGTCAGCTCTTTTGGTTGTCCTTCATCTACTACCTCAAGTCTGAGCATGTTCAGCTCTCTTAACAACTCCGGAGGTCTCTCTTCCATCATCAAGTTGTTGCAGTAGCTTTTACGGCTTAAGTCATCTGCTACTACGTTAGCTTTGCCTGGATGGTAGTGTATCTCCAAATCGTAGTCTTTGATCAGTTCTAGCCACCTCCTTTGTCTCATGTTCAGTTCTGACTGAGTGAAGAAGTACTTCAAGCTCTTGTGATCTGTATAGATATCGCACTTGTTGCCAATCAGATAGTGCCTCCAAATCTTCAAAGCATGTACCACTGCGGCTAGTTCTAGGTCATGTGTAGGGTAGTTCTCTTCATGCTTCCTCAACTGTCGTGAAGCATATGCTACGACCTTTCTTTCTTGCATCAGCACGCATCCCAATCCTTGTCTGGATGCATCACAGTACACCACGAAGTCTTTGCGGATATCAGGTAAGGTCAGTACCGGTGTAGTAGTGAGCTAGTGCTTGAGTTCTTGGAAGCTGTTCTCACACTTGTCCGTCCACTCAAATGGAACGTTGTTCTTGAGCAGCTCTGTCATTGGCTTTGCAATCTTGGAGAATGTAACACCCCGCCTTCCACGAGCCGCCCCGCACAGCCCTCCCGAGGGGCGTGCACGCGTACACATAGCACCCTGCTTACACTTTCGTCCTCGCTTCGTGTAAAAGGGTTAACCCGAAGGTGCTATGGCTGGAAGACAAAGGCTTATAAGTTGCCTCCACCCTTGCTAAACTAGCAAGGTGTACCTGTCTCTTATACACATCTAGATGTGTATAAGAGACAGATACAAACGGGCCGGGTGTGACATACACCCCCCCTCAAAGAACCCGACGTCCTCGTCGGCGCAACTCACCCACACGGGCAAATCACCAGGAACGTTCCCCCTTAGCGCACGACCGTACGTCCAGTGCCGGCGCCATAGTTCATGCCGTATGCCCTTCCCGGGCCACACGCGCCATGCGCCCTATGCCCGCACACTGACCCGTACGCGCAACCGCGAGGGTCGGCTCTAATACCATTCTGTAACACCCCGCCTTCCACGAGCCGCCCCGCACAGCCCTCCCGAGGGGCGTGCACGCGTACACATAGCACCCTGCTTACACTTTCGTCCTTGCTTCGTGTAAAAGGGTTAACCCGAAGGTGCTATGGCTGGAGGACAAAGGCTTATAAGTTGCCTCCACCCTTGCTAAACTAGCAATGTGGCACTAAATACGTGCGTCCCGCACTCATGGGCCACTACTAGACCATACAAACTGGGCCGGGTGTGACAATGGAACGTTGTTCTTGAGCAGCTCTGTCATTGGCTTTGCAATCTTGGAGAAGTTCTCAATGAATCTTCTGTAGTAACCTGCCAATCCGAGAAAGCTTCGGATTTCTGTGACACTCTTTGGCTGTTTCCATTCTACCACTGCCTCAATCATTTCAGGGTCCACTGCTACTAGATCTATCTTGCTGAAGTACTTAGCTTTCTTCAACTGATCTAGCAGATCATCAATTCGAGGTAGCGGGTACTTGTTCTTGATGGTCACTGCGTTCAGGGATCTGTAATCTACGCACATGCGCATGGATCCATCTTTCTTCTTCACAAAAAGTACCGGCGATCCCCATGGGGATGCACTGGGTCTGATCACCCCACTCTCTAGCATTTCTTTTAACTGCTTCTTGAGTTCGTCCAGCTCTTCTACCGACATTCTGTATGGTCGTTTGGCAATTGGTCCTGTGCCTGGTATCAACTCAATCACAAACTCCACATCTCGGTCAGGTGGCAGCCCCGGTAGTTCCTCCGGAAACACATCTGGGTACTCGCAGACAACAGGCACTTCCTCCAGGGTCTTCTCTTTGAGTGAGTACACGAACTTTCTGGTTGCATTCTTTCGAAGTCCGGCATTTTTCTTTTGTGGTTTAACCATTACCTTCATCCCACTGGAGTGCGTTAGCTCGACTGATTGCGGTGAGCAGCTGATTACTCCCTTGTGATCTGTTAGCCAATCCATCCCAAGATTATGTCAATCCCTTCCAACTTTAGGACTGTCAAGTCTGCGGAGAATCCTAATCCTCCTAGCTCCATATTTACGGACTGGCACTCATGGGTGCACCTAAGTTCTCCTAGAGGAGAGGTTGTGACTATAGGTCTTTTCCTAAAGGTGGTGGGGAGAGACTGCTCTTTCACGAACTTTGAAGAAATATACGATCCAGTTGCTCCAGAGTCAAACAGTATCGAAGCTGGAATGCCATTTACTAGAAACTCACCGAGTACGACGTCGGGAGCATCCTCGGCCTCCTCCTCTGTCAAGTGGTTGAGGCGTCCTCTCTGAGCCGAAGTTGGCTGTCTGTCTTGTCCACCAGGTGCCGGTGCCTTTGCTGGGGTCTGCTTGTTCTTCTTCTCTGGGCAGTCGAAGGACTTGTGACCGGGCTTTCCACAAGCAAAACAAACTACTGAGATCCCTCCGCCAGCTCTGGGCGTGTTGTTCGGCCTCCAGTTTGAGTTTCCCTGTCCTGCATAGTTGTTTCTGTTGCCAAAGTTATTGTAGTTGTTGCTTCTGTTGCCAAAACTGCTGCTTCCTCCACGGTTGCCTGAGTAGGTGTTTTGGTTGAATCCTGAGCCTCCCTGGCTGCTCCCCTGCTGGAAGCCTCTCCTGAGCATGTTACTCTGGCCATTCCTCGGCCACTGGCTCAGTCTGTGGTTGTGCAGCTGTTCAACCTTCCGCTTCTTCTCTCTCCAAGTGTCCTCCAGGCCCACTATCTCCTTCTCTACTGCGATAGCCCTGTCAATCAGTTCTCGGAGTGATCTGTGTGAGCTTGCTGCTAGAGCTGTCCTCAGACCTCTGTGTAAGCCGCGCTGGAACCAAAACCGCTTCTTCTTTTCAGTAGCAACGTCTTCTGGGGCGTACCTCGACATCTTGGCAAAGTGTCGAGCGTACTCAGCTACGGACATGCTGCCCTGGGTCATTGTCCTGAACTCCATTGCCTTGTGCACCATCACTTGCTCTGGGATGTGGTACTCTTTGAAAGCTTCACAGAACTCAAGCCAAGTGATCTGAGCAGGGTTTGCGTGGGAGTCGCAGTAACTCTCCCACCATGCCTTTGCTGCTCCCTCCAGCTGGTGTGCTGCTAAGGCCACACACTCCTCCTCTGAGTAGTCTGTCAGGTCAAGATTGGTCTCGGTGGTACGCAGCCAGTCGTGGGCGTCGAGTGGCTCGTCCGAGTAGTCGAAGGTGGGAGCTTTCAGGCGAATGAACCTCTCGATCTTCCTCTGCAGGTCTTCTTCACGGGGGCCCTAACGGTTCTGGTTCTGGTTTCCCTTGATCTGTTGCATAGCTTGCATCATCTGAGTGTTAGCCTGTGCCATTTGTTGCATCAGCTGGGTTTGAGCGTTCATCACTTCTGCTAGGTTGGGTGGTGGCGGTGGTGCCGCGTCAGGCTGCGGTGTACCTCCAACTGCAGGCTGGTTCTGCTGAGGTTCCCTTCCTTGTTCTCCTATCTCGACTTCCATCTCACCTTCTGCATCGTTGCTCTCGGGCTGGAGTGCCCCTGCTGCACGTCCACGGCCCCTGCCTCTGCCAACTGCGGGTGCCCTCCCGCGTGCACGGCCTCTGCCACGGCGTCTGCCCCTTCCTGCCATAGCTGACTCTTCTTGCTCAGCCTCTTCAAAGCGTGCTAGCAGGCGGTTGGACCTTCTGATCGACATGATTCTGAAATTTCACAAGGCAGATAGCGAGATCTAATTTAGGAGCTGCACCCATGAAAATGACTCAACACTAGAGTACACTCAAGATGAACAACAATAAAACCGCAAGAAGAGCCACAAGGACCGATCACTCATAACAGCATTACACCCTAGACATGGGTACTATCCCGAGGCCAGCTCCTGGAACCTTGGGAATAGTACATCTAAGCGGATGCTACATCGCGGCTGAGCCAAAAAGGGTGGTCATGAAATCTACTGCTAACAGCTGCTCATAAAGGCAGATACAAGACTCATCATCTCGGTACATATGCTGATACTGACTGCTGTCACTGAAAAGTAGCCCGCGAGGCGCGCTGCCAACCTCACGAACTTTTCTCTGCGTGACACTCCTGTCACTGCCTCTTGCTGCTGTATGTGTCCACGAGGCGCGCTGCCAACCTCGTCATCTCAGATTCTGATTCTGCAACCTGTGCTTGCAGTGGTGCCCGCTCATGTGCTAGTTTCTCTGCCTCAGGTGTGGAAGTACTGGCCTCTGGTAGCTGAACCGGCTCTATCCTGCTAGGAGTAACCTTGTAGTTCTCTATGCGGGGCTCGACTCTTCGTGCTTCGGGTAGCTCCTGGTTCAGTGAGATCACTTATGTCACTCTCTTTCTATCGGACCTCACCCAGCTGATGAGGGTTCTTCGTGCTTCATCTCGTGCCATAACCTGTCTCAGGCTCAAGTGCTTCATCAGCTGGTAGTTCCTTCCACTCTCTTCCTTGTAGATATCAATCTCTTCTTGAAGTTCTGAGTTGCGGCTGTCCAGCCAGTACACCTCCTCTTTGAGTCCTTCAATTTCTTCTTCTTTTTGTGCCAGTGCCTTGTCTTTTTCTGCCATTTGATCTCCCAGGCGGAAGTCACGAGCTCGTTGAGTTGCTCCAATTAGTTCTGCCAGTTGTCTCTTGCTGCGAACTTCTTGCTCAAGTTGTCTGATGTCTCGATCCCTGGCTTCAAGGCGTGCTTCCAGCCACTCAATCTTCTCATTTCTAGCTATGAGCTGGCTGTCCTTTGACCACAGCTTCTCCTTCATATAAGCAACCTTTTCCTCCAAGCCCACGTTGAGGTACTCCTGTTCGATCAGGCACCAAAGCGGCGTGTGCGAGAGCACTGACTGCCTCTCGGTCACCTGGGTCCTCCAAGGCCCGTGGCAGGTACCGAAAGCGGGTGTTACGAAGCTGTTCCTTGTACACCAGAGTGACTAGTCGAAGGATCCTCATAGCCACAATCTGAACTGCCCTGCTGAAGGTACTCTCACTGGCGGCTGCTTGAACCCTCAGAGACCTTGGACGACCTGTGATGTGCGGTACCACCATCTGTAGCTTGGTGAGTACCCCCTCTCCGGGTCCATAGGTCCAGCCTTCATAGAAGATACTATCCACGTCTATCCCAACGACCTGGAGCACCTCCCTTAACAGAACTGCCAAACCTCCACAGTCAGCACCTGTAGTCCTGATTCGCTGACACTCATCTTCTGCTCTCATCGCCATCTGCCAGACAGTTAGTAAGCTAGCAAGTTAGTAAGGTAAGGTAAGGGTACAACATTTGCAAATAGTTGCGATTTACTACATATAATTTTGAAACAGTTCAAGGAGTTTCATATATAATGAGAGACTCTGTTAGAGCTTCCGTCCTAGATTTCCATTCTATGGGTTACGCGCTACGGTCAAGTATGGCTCTGATACCAACTGAAACGAACCGGATTCTCAACGACAAGAATCCGACTCCCTGTACCCTTGAGATAGTCCCAGGAATAGCAGCTATCTCGTATAGAACTCATCTCAGAAGGATATCACATCCATACAAAGATAAAAGATCCAATACATGACATATATAAAACATAGCGGTCTGGTACAAGCCCTCAGAGTGAGGAATAAGCTGGGGGTTTCCTATGCGAGCAGCAGCGATAAACCCAAGTTCATCTCATCACCAGCACCTTTCCTCACCAGAGAGATCACACTCCCCAAATCCCACCATAAACCTCACATCCACATCGGGCTCGTCCTGCCACCGCAGGTTCCCGCAAATAACATCCACCAACTCCTTTCTCACACTAGTCGACTCGGTGAGCTCCCTCCCCACCTTGTCTCATCAGCAGAGCTGGATCAACCTCTCATATCCCAAACCAAGGATGAGGAAAGAAAGCAGAATCCCATGCTATTCTCAAGTAATCCAGATGCGGTCGTCCATAACCATGGACACGGCTATACGTATAGTTTTCACTCTGCAGAGGTTGCGCTCCTGGAACCATCCGGGCTGCAGCTGGTAGCTATCCAACTTGAGACACAGCCCACAGCAAAGACCCTAAGAATTAACGGTGCCATACTATCTCCCTGGGCTCGGGAAAGAATCTGAGCTAACAGCTGCCCAGGGTTGTGAAACCTTCCCACCGGGGCCAGTCGGGGGCAGTGGGTAAATCAGGGAGAGTACGCCGCAACGAGTCCCCCTTACACATATCAAACTCGAATCTCCTACAGGTCTGGCACCGCACTAAGTAGGCTTGCTGGAACCCTCCCCATTCTGGGTAGACGGCGAGCACTGTAATCCACGTTTGAAAGACGGTCTCGACTCGGTCCTTAATTGTCTGTAAAGCGAGTATCAGTGTCAAAGCGATCCGCCGCAACGGTCCGCAATCGGCACCCATGACAGGTATTGCCGCCCAACTCCTCACAACTAACCAAGTAACCATGTACCCGCAACAGGTACTCCGCAGGGACTACCCGAGTGTAGCCTCCAAGCACCCCGATCAAACGATCGGGTTGTTATTACTCGCTTACACCGCCTAGCTGCACTACTTCTCCCAACCCACCCACAACGCACGCCGAGAGGATCAGATCACAATCATCCCAACACATGCATATCATAGCATTTTATAATCAGTGGATAATAGGATAGCAAAGTAACAGGATAATAACAAAGGCAGTGCAGGTCCATCTAGGATGACGTCAGCATGACGTGGGTCCATCTAGACATAAATTAGTCTGCTGACGTCAGCATGACGTGGGTCCATCTAGGATGACGTCAGCAGTGGGCCCTGCTGACGTCAGTGTTGACTTGGTCAATGGTCAACGGGTCAACGAGTCAACAGTCAACGGTCAAGTCTGTCAGTGGGCCCCAGCGGTTAGTGACACACAGTGGCTGACATGTGGGCCCCAAGCGTCAGTGCAGTTAATGGAAAAGGAGTAAACGCGGCTGGGCTGCTGTTGGGCCAAAAGTGGATGGGCCGGAAAAGTTCAGGGAGGCAAAACAGACTTAAAGGACAAGAATCGGCCCACGAAGGGGGTCCGGCTGGATCTGGCACTGTGGACTTGGTCCACCGTGCGCCGTGAGGGTGGTTCACGTGAACCGGGTGCACGGGATCAAATGTGGCCGACTCAGGATTTTCTGTGGCGAGGCGAGTGGCGTGCTGGTGTGGTCTCCCGTGTGGCTTCGACCGGCGCGACGCGCGGCGGCAAGATCGCCGGAAAAAGGCTCAGGAAAACTCGTGGAGGGGCGCTGGAGCTCGGCTAGGTTTCCGCGGTTTCGTCCGAGGAGAAAAAGTGGTTCGCACGGCTGGGGTTTCGGCTTCCCGACGCCGGAGCAGGGGAAGAAGAGAAGGGCGCCGTCGATAGCTCACCACGGGTCTCGTCGTCGTACTCAGCAGCTCGGTGTAGACGTGCGGTGGCTTGGCGAAGCTCGTGCCCCCTCGATCGGCTCCGGTCCGGCTCCGGCTTGGCGTCTCCACGAGCGGCGGCGCAGCGTGCCGACGAAGACGCGCTCGGCTTTCCCCTCGCTGCTTCCTCGATCCAGCACCTCCTTCTCCTCCCTCCGCTGCTCCTCCTCCTCCCTCTCCTCACCCGGATAGCGAACAGAAAACCCCACTGGGGCGGCGGCGGCTCGAGAAGGGAAGGGCTCCCTGGGCGGTGGTTTTATAGGGGAAAAGCTAGGGCTTCGCGGGCGCGGACGACTGGGGCGGCTCGGCGTCCGTGCCAGGGCCACGCGTCGCGATCGCGACGGGCCGCACTTGCCCGGGCGCCAGGATTGGCTGGGCGGCTCTGCTTTGCGCCGGGGAGAGAGAAGGAGAAGAGAGGAGGAAGAAAGAGGAATAGGAGTGGCGGGGCCCGCTCGTCAGAGAAAGAAAGGTGGAAGGGGCGCGGGTGTTGCTGGGCCGAAAGGCCGGCTAGGCCGGTTCGGTTGGTTGGCTTCGAGGAAGAGATCAGGGGCTGGTTTCGGACTTTTGCGCGAGTTTCGGCCCACGAACAGGTAGACAGGTTTGACAATTAGTTTGGTTCAATTAGAGTTTGAATTCAATCTAGAATTTGAATTCAAACCAACCAAAAATCCAATAAAACCAAATGAACTCCAAATCACACTACTTGATCCTTAGCACTTCAAATTATTTTTATTTAATTTAAATTTTGCCTAGGAGCAAAGGGAGCAATTAGAGAGCAATCTTATATGTTTGTTTGCATGCACAACAATTCCACCAAAATTTTTTTAAATCCTCATTTTTGCATTTCAGCAAATCCTAAGGTAAAAATTTAGGGTTGTTACACTCGCTGCCATCCGAGCCCACCATCTCGTGTTCTAGCCCTTCCTCCTACTCCGCGGGCCTTCACCCGACGTTTCCTTCGCCGTGTAGGTCCGCCGTCGTTTGCCGCCGTTCTCCTCCGCCGCCGCTCGTCGTCGACCACTGCGCCGCCATCAATCCTCGCGCGCGAACTGCACCGGTGAACTCGCCGTGCCCTCGAACGTGCCGCACTCGCCTTCCCGCTGGCGCTCCGTCCTCGTCGTCGCCGGTGCAGCTCCGCAGCCGCCACCCGTCGCGCGCGGGCGAGGAGGAGGCCAGCCGCTCGCGGGCAGAGGAGGAGTCTGGCCGCGCGCAGGAGGAGGAGCGGCCGCCGGGGAGGTGGAGCAGAGGCCGAGCCGCCGACGGCGAGCTGCACATGGGGCGGAAGCGTGAGCGCCGGTGCCGGCGCCGGGTGCGGAGGATGGAAGGAGTGCTGCGGCTTGGATTTTGCTTGTGTTTCACGCGTTGTTGGAGACGGCCAATTTTGCACGCGCGATTTATCCACTGTGCGCAATGCAAATGAACGAAATGCACTCCCATTTTGCCCATCGTTGTTGGAGTTAGCCTTAGCAGGGAGCGTGGGGGAAAGGGCGCCTTGTGCGCCGGAGCGCATCGCCGCTGCCGCCGGCTGCCAGTCTCTGCAGCGGCGTGCGTGGCAGGTACGTGACTGGTGAGGGGATGAGGGGGGTCCCTATGTAGCTTCCGTGCATTTTTTAAGCTAGTTGGCTTAGAGGCCCAACAGGCCCACCAAACGCGCGCGGGACGAGCGGCCAAGCGGATGGCCCAAGGTAGGAAGCGTGTCGGGGCGAATGGACTTTTTTCTGTTACCGCGCTGTTATCGCGAGAGGCGAACGGACTTTTCCCTCGCACGACTTTTTTCTCACGATTTGATTTTTTTTCGGGGCAGGTGGTTATAGGGGGATGTAACGGGTGGGAATTTACTCTACAAACTTGAAGTTCAAATTTAGAAGTGCATATAAACTATTAATTACATATAAATATGAAAGTTTACATACTTATATTTTGTAAGAACCATTTTGATAGTTTGACAAAATAGTTGCAGATATATAAATTAGATTTCTAAAAATGTTGAAGCGTTGTAAAGTAAATGTTGATACAATTACATTCTGATGTTAAGTAGTATAAATGTAAATGTTGCAATTTACACATTAGAATGGTGAAGTATGGTCAAAATTTAAGGAATATTTTTATATACAAAACAATTTAGACAATATTTTCATATACAAAATGAAGTATATGATTATGGTGTGTATGTTTGAAGTAATGATCCAAATAAATCATGAGAAAAATTCATTGGTTATAGGTCGCAAGAAATAAAAAAAATAATCAACAAGAAATGAAGGACATAATTTAGAGTAATCAGAAAAGATGATAAGTGATCCAAAAATAGGAAAAAAACGGGCATGTTGGTATGTTGAATTGTATAAACGTAAATGTTGAAATAGATACATCGGAATGTTGAAGTAAAAAAAATGAATGTTGAATATTCGTCTAGGCGTGCACATTTGAAGTAATGTTGCAAGTAGATCAACAACAAAACTTCACATGTTGTATTTTGGCAAAGAATAAGTAGATTACATTCAAAAAGAAGGGTGATCAACTAAGAAAGAACAATAAACAAAGTTTTTGACAGATAATAGTTTGAAGCTACACACCCCACTTAACAATATTTGACTTATATATGGTTGACTGTTGATAGTTTGCAAGTGGAGAAAAGCATAGCTGGTTACATGAGAGTATCATACTATGATTATATACATTACACAACCCTCCATGTCAATTGTTTAAAATTATTATGTTACAAAAGCATCATAGTTTGAAAGCCTAGTTCATATGCTGCTAACATGTCTACTTCTTATTTTGTCTCTTGCACTTTTTCTTTGGACTCCCATCTTCAGCTACAGGTTGAGAGCAGACCTTGTTGAATGTAGAGTAGTACATCTTTAAAGCCACTATTTTACGGTACTCAGTTACAACATCATATAAGAGATAAAAGTTATTATGAATGAAATATGATATTGAGATAAATTTTTTGAGATGATAATATACTCACAAACCTGATCAAATTTTCTCATATTTAAGATGAGACAGAAGAAGAATGAATCAATTGTAATTATATATATATATATATAAGATGTCGACCTCTTGGCATCTGTGTTGTGCAGTTACTGTAAGTGTCACAGATGTCTCAAAATCATTGTCAAGTTTAGGTCAGAATCAGGTTCAGACTAGATTTTGTACTCCGCATGAGACCTCATCAAGGGCTCAGTTTGCAGAGCCTTAAGAACTGCAGGATGTTCTATTCATGTTAATATGTATGCTATATTCAACAAAATAGGTTGCAATAAGGGACAAAAACCAAAGCTGTTCTCTTCACCCGAGAGCATCCACCAGAGGCATTCTTCAGTTCAATTCAGAACAAAAATCATATTTATTACATAGAGAACATACGAGGTGTGATAAAGCTATTTTCATAAGGTAGGTAATGCTAGTAATGTGCATTGTCGATTAACTGAGGCATGCGAATTTAAATTATGAGGAAATATCCAAAGGCGGTATATTCAAGAAATAGCAAATAGAAAAGTTCCAAAAACTGTAACTCATTTAGATATCTATTCATTCTTGGCCGAACTTTTGAAGAATAAGCATGTATAGCATTATCCAATCTCCCACGAAATCACTGAACAAAGTCACAGTACACCCGGCCTAGTCGTCATATTGAACTGCGCAAGCGACACCAGAATCTTATCCTGCTTGCTAAAATCCTTAAATTACAAAATGTCCCAACAGGCTGCTAACCTCCCATTGCCTACTCGGTATCAAAAGGCTCAGTATAGGAGTGTTTGAGATTAACATACAACACGACTTAGTACAAATAAAAATTATGTAAGCTAGGCAATGGGAGAAAAGAGAAGGGCATCGGTAATAAAACAATCGGCCATTATTAACTCATAATAAAAGGGATAAAATCATTAGCAATACATGCGTAGAAATATTTAGCTTTCATAATAACTCAGTTGAAGAAGTGATGACTTAAGGAAAATAGTTAAATTACATAGTTGAGGTGGGCAAAAGATATGTTCAGGCATTATGATACAGTTCAAGCCATAGCTGAGACTATTTTTACCATCTTAATAGAAGATATAAGTAAAATATTAAAAATAAACACAAATAGATGAACCACTATCACAGGAAATTTTACAGATGGGCAAACACATAACTTTATTATAGTATACAAAATTTAGTTGATTTACTTTCACAGCATATACTACAAAAAAATCAGATTCAACATTTTCTAAATAGTATATCAATATTTAAAAATAGTAGATTCAACAATTTCTACAAACACATATCAATATTTTAAAAATATTGTATTCAACGTTTTTCACAACCTATTGCAATATCTTATGAGAATAGATTCAACATTTTGCAACACCTTCATCAAAATTTTTAAAAAAGAATATATTGTTTTCTTCTTCTCCCGCGAGGACGATGGCACATAGCAACAACAATCTTGTATTTGCTTGATATTTTATCTTCTCTATATAACTAACATCAGGACCATGTTATCTTCTCCAGATAAATAACATCAGGACCATTTTATCTTGTCAAGATAACTAAAACCAGGATCATTTGGATGTAGATCATGCTGTAGGATTTGACAGAAACATGGAAATAAAAAATCTAACCTCATGTTGCCGAGAATGAGTTTTTGTTCTAGTCACAGAAATAGAAGAGGGAGCTGGATCCAGTGGGACGGCAGCTAGATCAGCAGGCGGAGGGCCTGAATCTGAAGCACCAACAAATGGATCTGCTGGGGAATGAACCAAATCAGCGGCAGTGGTGTCTGAATCCAGTCGAGCAGAAGATGATCCCAACACGGAACAACAAGTACATTAGTTGCGAGCCATCGCAGCAACTCTGAATAGATGAAATACAAACCAGAGAAAAATAAATCATGGCGGAACCGACCCGAAGAAGAAAGAAGAAACGAAGTGAAGCAAATGCGGACTCACATGGGAGAGCGCCACAGGCGGAGCTAGATCATGGAAGAAACCTAAAAATCGCTAGGGTTTCATCTGGATTCCATCTCCACCTTCTCGCGCGCTACGGTCAAGTATGGCTCTGATACCAACTAAAACGAACCGTATTCCCAATTACGAGAATCCGACTCCCTGTACCCTTGAGATAGTCCTAGGAATAGTAGCTATCTCGTACATAACTCATCTCAGCCGAATATCACATCCATACAACGATAAAAGGTTCATTACATGACATAAATAGAACATAGCGGTTTGATACAAGCCCTCTGGGCTAAATGAACAATGAGAAACAGCTACGACACGGTAGCTAAATCATCTGGGTCCACACTCCACAGGCGTCCTTGAGCGCACCCGCAACCTTCAGTCGTACCATCCATCCTGGTTGAACTCGTTGTCGGGGTCTTCTCCTGTGTACCCAAAGTCCGTCCCCAAGGAAATAGGACAGGTCCACGTCACCAACCATAATTGTTAACACCAAAAATTAGCACCAGGAAGAGGCTGACATGTGGGCCGGATTTGGTGGAAGGATGCCATTCGGCTAAGGGCTTTCTCGGCAGGTTCGGCAAAGATGCTCTGCG
>OAMR01000541.1:825700-860453 GCA_900205405.1 Echinochloa crus-galli
GGGTGGAGGTGGCTCGGGAACGGCTCGGCCTAGAAGGCTCACGCACGCGCGACACCAGCGAGTGCTAGGACGCAACGTCGCGGCCCTGGTTGGGTGCGCGTGCGCGGGCACACGGTTGCCCGTGGCCTCGACACGGCCGCGGCTCGCGCGCGGTGACCGGCATCCCGGCTCGCGGCGGCGTTTGCTGCAAGGTCGGCGACGGCGGTTTGCGGGCGCGATAGCGGCGCGACGGGGTCCTGCACACGGAGACGGCCACGGCTCGAAGACCGGGTCCCATAGACGGCTAGCACGGCGGAGCGGCGGCGCTACGCCGGAAACTGGGGAGAAGAAAGGGGATCAGCGTCGGCAGCTCACCTTGGGTCACGTCGCGGTTCACTGCAGCTCGGGGACGACTCCCGGTACATCGGCGATCCTCGCGCTCCCACGATCAGTTCCGCCTTGGCCTTGGCGTCTCCACGGCGGCGGCGCTGCGGCGGCGCAGCGCTCGGCGTCGGCTTCTCTCCTCCGCCTCCCTCTCCCTTCCTCCGACTCCTGCTCCCACACGGCCTCAACTTGGTGGTGAAGAAAACCCCGAAGGGTGCGGCGGCTAGGGCTGGGAGCTGCTGCCGTGGGTGTATAAGTAGGGCGGCGGCCGCTAGGGCTCGGCGGCGACGGACGGCTTGTGATCAGGGCGCCCGAGCTCCTTTCCACGTGGCGGCATCACGACGGGCCACAAAGGCGCCCGATGGGACCGGCTCGGCGGGAGTGGGTGGTCACGGGCGCGCTCGGGCAGCTGGGAGACGCGCCGGGCGCGGGGAAGAAGAGGGGGAAAGGGGATGACAGGCGCGGCCGCGTGTCAGGGACGGGGAAACGGACGCGGAGTCGACGCGGCGTCGGCTGGGCCGTTGCTGGGCCGCAAGGCCGGCTGGGCTGGCTCGGCTGGGCGGCTTGGGGAAAGAATTCAGGGATGTTTCCTGGACTTTGGTTTGAGATTTGGGCCCACGAACAGTTAGATGGCTTGACAATTAGTTTGGCCAATTAGAGTTTGAACCAACCAAAAATCCAATAAAACCAAATTAACTCCAAATCACTACTATTTGGTCCTTAGCACTTCAAATTATTTTTAATAAATTTTAAATTTTGCCTAGGAATTTTTGGGAGCAATTAGAAGACACTCTTATATATTAGCCGAGGCCTACATGTACAAATTACTTGCTTACCGGAAAGCCAATGTTCCATTTTAGTGTTTCATGTTGAATACCCGGGTGTTCTTGACGAAATTGATTCCAGGCCCTGCGAACAAAAAAATTGAGTTAAGTCATTGCGAGTGTAAGGGGTGAATTAAGTAGGGGAAAATATACATCACCTTGTCATCATGTCCATGATGTTCTGTAGTTTTTCTTTTGGAGTGTGCAACGAATCAAAGACGTTCACGACACCCCGGTCAGGACACAATATTATTAGGAACCAGTGGAATCTGTATACATGTATACATTATAATCAGAAATGAATTAGTACACAGACAGTATAAGAAGAAGAAGCCTGTGTATGTACTCACTCGATGTTGTACGGGATTAGTATGGAGTCGCAGTAATTTTGTTTCTTAATATATTTGTATAGGTTTCCATATGTTTCCTCAGGATTCATAAATATCATATTTTCACTTATCCTTCGAGGATCCACGAAACCAACGTCATATATCCCGGATCTGCGACATTTTTGAATCTCCATTCTGCATATGTTAAGCAATAAATAAAGCCCGCGTCAGCATAGATTGGAATTAATGTTTTCAAACTGTGAATTATAAGCAACAACAAAGTACTTACAGTGTCCAACAGGTGATCAAATCCACGTCCATGGCGTCGCGGTGGTACAGCTCATATATATCATTAAACCTGAGCCAGACAAAATCCGCGTCACCATTGTAGAAGTCTTGGTCCTTCACGCCTACTTTTATCATGCGCCGTTTATTCCTTCTTGATTCTTCCAAATACCAGTCATGGAATCGGCGCATCTTCGTCTGTAGGTTGCTCTCCATTTCAGGAGGGACCATAGGCTCGCCAAGCTTAAACGGCCACTTCAGTGTTGTGTTTACAGGCACCTCTTCTTCCCCCAGGACTTGCGCTCTGGTTAGTCCAGTCTCGGCCATTACTCGTTGAATGTTACGCTCGTCCAGAGATGGCAATGGACCCAAGGGCCGCTGAGGTTGCTGGCCGAGCTGAGGAACCTTTTTGGATGGGCCCGCCTCCTTATCCGCAGCCTTCCGTTTCCGGCGAGATTTCAGTAATGAGCGGTCATAGTCTGTTACTATTACTTCCTTCTGTTGACCCTTGCTCAAATTACCGAGGAATGACTTCACGATGGTGGGATCAAGCTTCGGCTCCGGCTCAGGTTTTCTCCTCCACTCGGCCATTTGCCTCTTTGTGTCTGCTTTTACCGAGGCTTCGAGCTCCTCTAGAGTCTTCTCGCCCGCTCTTTTCTCTGGTGCGGGCTTCTCTCTAGTTTTTCGCGCCTTCTTCGCTGGTGGAGTGGGGGCAGAGGCTTTAGTGCGGCGTCCCCTCTTTGGCGGAGGAGACGGAGACCTCTTCGGCGGAGGAGACGGAGACCTCTTTGGCGGAGGAGACGGGCTTGCATCAGGAGCTCCCGGAGAATCGTCATGATCCTGTGGATCTCTTGGAGGTGACGGGGGCTTGTTGGTAGCCGCAGGTGTATCGGGTATAACGATGTCTGCCTTGCTCCATAGAATGATGCAGTGAGAACACTGACCGAGTTTTGTTTCTCCGTCACCTCCGGGGATGTCAAGTTCCAAGTCTTCCCAGCTGGTGACGACTTGCTCCACCTCAACAGGTACGTAACCATGTGGAATGTCATTGCAGTGCCATTTTTGCCCTTCTTCCACACGTTTGGTCATACCGTATGCGACCTGATAAGTTAGTAGTCACAAAGAAAGTTAGTAAATGAATGGTATTTACGGTGAAATGTATGCAGTATGAACTAAGGTCGCATACGTACCACCACAGCTAAGTTCTTCTGCCTGACGACAAGCTCGCACGCGGTCCGTTGAGTTATTTCATCCACGGTGTAACGGACCGCTTCGGCGGCCTGTGTGGAAGCGTGACTGCTTTGATATTGTTGTAGAGGGCTAATAAGGGCGGTTTGTTGGAGAGGTGCATGCTCTGTGGAACCGGTCCCGCCTGGTGCATGCTCTGTGGAACCGGTCCCGCCTGGTGCATGCTCTGTGGAACCGGTCCCGCCTGGTGCATGCTCTGTGGAACCGGTCCCGCCTGGTGCATGCTCTGTGGAACCGGTCCCGCCTGGTGCATGCTCTGTGGAACCGGTCCCGCCTGGTGCATGCTCTGTGGAACCGGTCCCGCCTGGTGCATGCTCTGTGGAACCGGTCCCGCCTGGTGCATGCTCTGTGGAACCGGTCCCGCCTGTGGCTTGTTGTATCTGCAGCCATGCTACCTTCATCCGTCGCTCCATCTCTGACTCCATTTCTTGGAGCTTTGAGCCCTGGGCGGCAACCGTTTGCTCTAGGTCCTTCACCCTCTGCTCATATTCGGCCTTTTTCCTCGAACGGCTCCTATAGGTGGCTGCGTGCTCTTGGAAACCTTTCTTCCATGAGATGCTTGTGCCTACGCCGCGCGTCCGTCCAGGATGCTCCTTGTTCCCTAAGGACGAGGTTCGGTGAGCTCCCTCCCCACCTTGTCTCAACAGCCTTAGCTGGTCCAACCTCTCATAACCCAAAGCAAGGATGAGGTAAGAAAGCAGAATCCCATGCTAATCTCCATCGATCCAGATGCGGTCGTCCATAACCGTGGACACGGCTATACGTATAGTTTACACTCTGCAGAGGTGGCACTCCAGGAATCCATCCGGGCTGCAAGGCTAGTCCGCAACCAACCTGGGACACAGCCCACAGCAAAGACCCTAAACAGTAGCGGCGCCAATCCTGTCTCCCTGGGCTTGGGAAACATCTGATCTAACATCTGCCCCAGGGATGTGAAACCTTCCCACCGGGGCCAGTCGGGGGCCGTGGTAAATCAGGGAGAGTACGCCGCAACGAGTCCCCCCTGCACATATCAAACTCGATTCTCCTACAGGTCTGGCACCGCACTAATTAGGCTTGCTGCACCCTCCCCATTCTGGGTAGATGGTGAGCACTGTAATCCACGTCTGAAAGACGGTCTCGACTCGGTCCTTAATTGTCGGTAAAGGCGAGTATCAGCGTCAAAGCGATCCGCCGCAACGGTCCGCAATCGGCACCCATTACAGGTATTGCCGCCAAACTCCTCAAAATACCCAATAACCAAGTAACCAAGTACCCGCAACAGGTACCCCGTAGGAACTACCCGCGTGTAGTCCCTAAGCACCCCAATCAAAGGATCAGGTAGTTATCACTCGCTTCCACTGCCTAGCTGCACTACACCAGCCCAAGCCCTCCCCAACTCACGCCAAGAAGATCAATCACAACCATCCCAACACATGCATAGCATAGCATTCTCATAAAGTGGATAATAGGTAGCAAGGAAACAGGGTAGATAAATGGCAGTGCAGGCATATCAACATGCATATAAAGTAAAGCGCTAGCATACTAGTTTGCATGTCTACTAGGTATTTTGGAGGATGGTCGGGCGTGAACCTAGGTAGGCTTCTTCTTCCTCCTCGAAGCTGTAGTCGTCGTAGTCCGGCTCCTCCTGGCTCTCCGGGGCTCCTAAGGTTGCGATAAATAAAATAAGACGCGGCTACTAGCAAAGAAACACCAAAACAGCAAGAAAGGAAGACCTAAAGAACACCAAACACTACACTAACGCGTAGATCATGATTTTAGAAAAATATAGAAACTGGTTTCATATTTTTCTGAGCTACGATTGATTTATTATTAATTTTTGAAGTTTAAATCATTTTCCGAAAATATTAAATAATTTCCAAAAAATCAGACAAATAATCAGCCTGCTGACGTCATCACGACGTCATGCTGACATCAGCAGTGGGGTCCGCCTAGGGTCACGTCAGCGTAGACTTGGTCAACGGTCAGCTCTGGTCAGTGGGCCCCATCGGTCAGTGACACACAGTGTATGACATGTGGGCCCCATACGTCAGCGCAGTTAAAAGAAAAAGAAATTAAACGCGGCTGGGCTACTGTTGGGCCAAAAGATGGCTGGGCCGAGAAAGTTCAAGGCTGCAAACCAGACTTTAGCGCAAGATTCGGTCCAAGAACGCTGGGTCGCGGGGTTCGCTCGCCGTGAGTGCGGTGCATGTGAGCCGGGTGCACGGGATCTAGTGTGGCCGACTCGGGATCTTCTGCGGCTGTCGTGTGGCATGCTGGTGTGGTCCTCCGTGTGGCTTAGCCACGGCGCGACGCGGACGCGCGCGAGGCGCTCCAGCGCGCGGCCGGCGGCGACGGTCTCCACGGCGATCATCGGAAAAGAAGCCGGCGAGGCTCAGGGTCGGCGGCTACAGCTCGGCTAGGATTTCGTGGTCACGACCGAAGAGAAAAAGTGGGACACTTTGCTGGTGTTTTGGCTCCCCGACGCGAGCGGCGGTGGCGCGGCTATGGCGCCACGGCGGACGGCGACGCGCGGGAGGAAAGCGGCTCGGAAGCGGCTCGGCTGAGAAGGCTCACGCACGCGCGACACCAGCGAGTGCTAGGACGCAACGTCGCGGCCCTGGTTGGGTGCGCGTGCGCGGGCACACGGTTGCCCGTGGCCTCGACACGGCCCCGCGGCTCGCGCGCGGTGACCGGCATCCCGGCTCGCGGCGGCGTTTGCTGCAAGGTCGGCGACGGCGGTTTGCGGGCGCGATAGCGGCGCGACGGGTCCTGCACACGGAGACGGCCACGGCTCGAAGACCGGGTCCCATAGACGGCTAGCACGGCGGAGCGGCGGCGCTACGCCGGAACTGGGGGAGAAGAAAGGGGATCAGCGTCGGCAGCTCACCTTGGGTCACGTCGCGGTTCACTGGCAGCTCGGGGACGACTCCCGGTCATCGGCGATCCTCGCGCTCCCACGCTGGGCCGTTGCTGGGCCGCAAGGCCGGCTGGGCTGGCTCGGCTGGGCGGCTTGGGGAAAGAATTCAGGGATGTTTCCTGGACTTTGGTTTGAGATTTGGGCCCACGAACAGTTAGATGGCTTGACAATTAGTTTGGCCAATTAGAGTTTGAACCAACCAAAAATCCAATAAAACCAAATTAACTCCAAATCACTACTATTTGGTCCTTAGCACTTCAAATTATTTTTAATAAATTTTAAATTTTGCCTAGGAGCAAAGGGAGCAATTAGAGAACAATCTTATATGTTGGTTTGCATGCACACAATTTCACCAAAAATTTTTAAATTTACATTTTTGCTTTCAACATTTCCTAGGGAATTTTTGGGTTATTACAGCACGAATCTCAAACACGGGAAGCTAGGTGGGGAAAAAAACTTCCGGAAGCCATATAGGATTCCCGATGAGAGGGAGGGAGTTTTGGGCCAGCCCAATAGTGGTGGGCGTGGGTGACTTGTTCTTGGGCTGGCTGGTTCGTGTCCCAATAGTTGTTTTGGGGAGAGATGAGGCCTGGTATATCTTGGATTTTCGTTTTTGTCAAATATGATTTTGACTGAAACTGTATCAGGTGTAGGAAATCGCAGAAAAATCATAAAATGGTGAAATAAATAAATCTTGTTGGTTTTGTTATTTATAGATCTACCATGGAAAAATATTAGTTAAGCTTAAATAACTACTTTTCCACTGATAAAAATCAGAATATGTTTATGGGAGTTTAGTGTATAGTAATATTTTTGTTAGACCAAAAATGATGAAAAAATTACAGAACGCTACTTTTGTGACGTATTAGATTCAGTAAACATTTTATGTCCAGAAAACATTGTTTGGTATTTAAATGAATATGCCATCATGGTAGCATTTTTTTACTTGTTAGTAATAAATTATGTTATGTAAAATCTTGATAAATTCACAAAACATGATGTTTCAGTGGCTTTACCATGGAAGATACACCGTTCACCACCAGAATGTGCTTGTGTTGTAGCTTGAAATATTACTTACATATACACGTACATGCATATGCATTGCAATTGACAAATGAATGAACGTCTATACAGGGGCGACGCCACGATAATGTTCCATGGTGCCAATGCACAAATTAATTTCATTCAAAATGGTCATCAACATCATTATGGTGTCCAATTAATGTTGTCCGTATGCACAAGATCTATCGTAGCACAACACCGAACCATTGACTTAAAAGAGTAAAATAAACATTCCATTGCCCAGCTCTTGCAAACTCACCTCAGAGTGCTCTAAAACTAAAAGTAACCTAAGGAAAAGGTGCATTTCTACGGACTTCACTAGGACCTTCTAAATTAGACTTGGACTAGGCTCTGAACTTATGAAATTGATCAAAAGGCAAATAAAACAAAAAAAGCCAAAGAATAGCACTGGCCACTGGGGTGCAGCTACTTATACTAGAGGTGGATCAGCACTAGGCGACGCCAGGCATGGCACAAAGAACTAGGGGATTCAATTTGCTACATTTGCTATGGTGTAGATGATCAACTCCTATCTGTAAAACCACGAAGGTGCTAACGTGGAAGCCACGCATCTCATTCCCTTGGGCATTACTAACTTGAGAAACATTGCTCTGTGTAGATTGTCGTCCAACCATCATTCGGGGTTCCTGCAATCGTCCAAGTTGGCCTTCATGCCACCCATCTATTCAGGAGGTGGCAACAAGAATACAAAGCCTGAGTTCTCCCGGATCAATGGAGGCGGCTCAATGTCAGATATGTCAATCTGCTCCATTGATTTGGATATGTCATCTACGGAGAATGGTATGCTGCATTACAAAGTGCAGTCGCATAAGTAGAAGCACTTCAAATAGGTAGCATAGGACAAACGATTGGTAGGAGCAAAAAGATAGTAACCTCGAGTCATCATCCAGCAGAAATGAATTGCTTACAGGATTGTTGGAATCTTCTGTCATTAACACTCTCATGTTTGATATAACCTAATAGAACAAATCATATGTGCTCAATTCTTATCCAAGTGAAATGAAATACACAATGGAATACAGTTTGAAGCTTACCTCCGGTGAGACACTATGTGTTCCATACTTGTCATCCCAGTACATAGTACTAATCCTGTATAGTTGTTGTATGCTAAGTACCTGAACAAGAAAGTCACAAAGTTGTTAACAAACTCCAATGAGATCCATCTTTTGTTACCATGGTGGGTTAAAAAAAAACAAGACTAGCTATTTCTCCCTTACCGGACAAAGGTCGTGACTTATTTCATCCAATGTTTTCTTTGGCTTTTGATGAATTACCTGCAAATAAAGATATCCATGAAAACTGTATATTGGCTTGATTCGGCTATTTTGCATGATTGAATCTACACTTTCTATATCACATCTTGTATGGTCTCGACTCATATTTGACTGTACTTCTCTTGCCAACAATAACCTAAATATTTTGTCCTGTTAACAAAAAATTCGTGCTAGACATTATTGGAAAAAATGGGTAAACAAATTACCAGGAAACCAATAGCTTGTCTAATATGTTTAAGCTCATCCCAAGCTGAACCTGCATACTATAAGTAGGAAAAGCACCGGATAAGAAGTCAATTTTGATGCTTAGTTTTAACAAATAATATTTTATCTTTATTCTGTATTGAAATAAAAAATATCTTATCCTTATTTCTTTTGCTATTACCAGAAAAGCATGAATATGAACACTGACATATGGTCTAGATTATAGAACAAATGTTTGTGCAATATTCCTTCATGACTATGTTATATTTTCTAGCATTAATCGAGACATATAACATGAATAGATAATGATACCTCATCAGTAGCCCTATAGCACCAATGTTCAAGTTCAGCTAATCCCGCTTTTACATACTCGCCGTTACTGAATGAACAACACTCCCTTCTCAATAGCAAACTGAAGACAGACAAACAGATATATCATCAAACAAAACTCAATAAGACATTTCTGGAGTTTTGCAAGCCAAATTTAAGTAGGTGCTCTGTTTAGTAAGTATTTTACCTGTTAAATAGTTGTACGTTTATAAATGAGAATATCTGAGTGAATACTTTTCGGACCAAGAAAGGAGGAACCTGCAGCAGTGATATACATAAGCAGGACATGGTGTTATACACCTTTAATCAAGTCTTTAATGATCAAACAAAATATATTATATGATCAACGCTGTTGAAGCTGTTCAAATTTATCCTAATAAATGAATAAAAAGGAAACTTTATACTGACATTGTTCACTTTCAGTATGTTCAAGAAATTTCCTAGGCTCTTCACAATCCCTTGCCAGTGAGCAATTAAAGCTTGTTGGGCAGCAGTATTAGTGTTTGAACGTGAAGATCCTTTCATTAAGCTTGCTCTTGATGTCCTCGGGGCCTGTAGTGTTTCCATTCAAAGGGAGAATCACATTAAGCCATCGCTTATACAAAATAATTAAGGTACTCGTATTGGACATTCTACAACACACAAAAGAAGCCAAAAAGATGACTATTGTTATCTGGACTCAGAAATCATGAATACCTGAATGCACAAACCAAGCAAGGGAGAAATCTCTTTCTTCAAATTATCCCGGATCATTCCATATATCTTCTCCACGTATGCAGTAAGCTGCTGCTTAAACAATAAAGCAGGATATTTGGCTTCGACTTGTCTCAGTGTCTCAACTCCACTAACCATGCTTCCATTTATAAGAGAAAGATTTACACCTTGTGGAGTTCCTCTGAAGCTCTAAATGAGAAAGGGAATAAAAGGTTCATTCATTAACTATGAAGCTTTAATTTAAGAAGAAAAAGATCAAAGGAGGGCAAAAAACGAACATATACCTGTGTCATTCGTCCAAAAAGTGTAGCGGAAGACGATCGACGACGCTGTGGAGCCATACCGGTCGATCCACTTGCCTTTAATGTCCTTTGAAGCAATAGCAATAATGTTGAAGCATTTGAAAGCCAATATGCTAAGACTTCGTTGTTGTCTTGTGTCTGCATAACGCAACAAAAATATATTATGATACATTAGCATCGGTGTAGGTAAAGGTAAGAAATTTGCATCACATGATTGTAACCTCAATTGCATGTCCTATGGTTTGAATGATGCGATCAAAAACACTTGTTCGCTCCACTTCAAATGATCTCCAATGAAGAAGGCATTTGTATATAATACAAGCAGCTACTGGCCGATTCCCAGCGTAGCCTAAATGTTGTGCAATGCACCTAATTAATAGATCTTGATTTTCCTGCAAAAATTCTGAACATGTGAGTTGAAACTTGAAAGAGCAACATGAAAGTAAAGGATCTATGTGGTGATCATAAAAGGCATGAATAGATGGCAGACCACACCTGTTGCTTCTCATTAAGAGATTTTTGTGGCTTATCATCAATTTCATATTCCTTTTTAGGAGAGGACGTATTACTGGACTCCTGAAGCACCAACAAAGAAACAGGTTAGTTTTGATGTTTTTTCACGTGATTTGATATATGTTGTTAACCTATAGAAAGGAACTCACTAGAGTTATTTTGGGATCATTGATTGATACTTGAACACTTTCAGAACTTCTCTGTAAAACAAGCAAGAGGTTCGAATAATTGATTGCATCTTCGAAAATGGAATAAAAGATAAAACATAGCAACACTCACTTGTAAATTGGACTTGGAGCGACCAGACAGAATTTTGCTTGGAGCCATTGAGACAGCTTGCTGACGAAGCACTTTATTTTCAGACTCTACGTTAGCGAGTTTCTCCTCTAGCCTGAATGAGAATATGCAGATCGTACACACAAAAGTGAGGATTATTTGATGCTGGATAAAACATCAACAATACAATTAATTAGTCTAGATTATAAAGTACTTATGTTACACAGATTATTTTCAAGCTCCAAAAAAAGGTTAACCAAGTTAAGCCTGCCCTAGGAAGAGTAAACAAATACAAGGATTAACATGTCTTTTGATACATAGGAGTATTTTGAAGATTATTAACGCAAGGAGAATCTGGACATGGTTTATGCACAACAGGACAAAACATAGAAGTATTAGTGACAATAATATAAAAGGAAAAGGAGAGCATGTCAGTAGCATAACCTTCTGAGGTAGTCCTGAAATTGGCGCATTTTTATTTCAGTCTCTTCCAGTTTCTTTTGCTTTTCTTCATTTGCTTGTTCTTCTTCAGAACGTTTCTTTTCTAAATCATCAGCTCTTTGTTTTTCTGATTGTAAAGAAGTCTACAGCAAAATGAAGTCGTGTGGCACAAAATAAGTGCAAGTGTTAAATCATTCAAATATGAAACACTTCGATTTATCTGGTAGTGAATTGGTATTGCAAACGATTGGACAAGCATATGATTAGGATATTCTGGAAAATAATGGTTGCAGACTACAAACCTTAAGTTCTTGCACCTCTGTTGTCAAGGAATCAATCTTTTCAGTGTCTTGGACAACAACCTGGGTTTCCTGCACTACAGGAGGTGCTTCTACAATAGTCTTAGCAGCTTCCCGTTCCTTGACAAGCATTGTGTTTGCATCATCCAGTTTAGCTTGCAATGCATCCATAGAGCTCTGTAGTTTTGACAACTCCTGAGCTTTTGCTTCTTCCAAGTCTGTCTGTATGCACATACAATGATTTGTGTCAAATAATTGTTATAACAGATAACATGTTAATATCTCCATACATGTATTAAAACCATACAATATGTATTACTTCTTAGAAACGTTTATATGGTGGAAGATATGAGAAGAAGTTCACAATTATACCCTTAGTCGTTTCTCTAACTGTACACGCCATGTAAGTTCTTCCACTTTCTTTTCAAGCTTGTCCTTTGCTTCTTTGAGTGCACCTGTTTCTCTTGCTTCCTGAAGTAAAGATAGTAGCAAATTGCAATGCATTAGATATGACAAGCATTTATATTCTTTGATGCTGCTGCATCATTCCCAACTTTATGACCTACTCCAAAGTGTTCAAGAGGCTGTCACATCTGTAAGGATGGAAGGGGAGTTCTGGTGTTCAGCAGGGGCCACAAAACTTAGGGAGTTGATGCCTAGGTTGCTGACCATCTTGGCCTAAATTGGCTGGGTTTCAGGTCAGATTAGGTCGTCTAAATCTGTTTTGTGTCGCGAATCTGGTGGTGTGAGTAGGGAGGGTGGCGCCATTTTATGGTGCCAGGTGTGGCCTGTCTAGGCCGTTGTAATTTTATTCTACCTTAATGAAACGACGCGCAGTTCTCCTGCGTGGTTCGAGAAAAAAAATGACCTACTCCAAAGAGAATGTCTCTAATGGTAACATTTACTCTCCTCTGCCATGCAGCTAAATCTGTCAAAGCATAAAGTTTTGAGAACAGGATCATATGCACAGTAGTGCATTTGCTGGGAGATAATGCATACCATTTTGAGTTTCTTGAGTTCTTTCTTTGCAATTCTTCCTCGCCATCTGCATTGTGCAACAATGGCTGCACATTTCAACTTCCTATGGTAGGAATGAGCCCTATGACACCTATAACGAGCCTGCCATGGAGAGTCAGGGCATTCAGGTACATATTCTATATTAGAAAAATAGCCCAGACCAGTGGGTATTATTGTTTACTAGTAACTCAAAACTACCTGAATCATAACTGCTGCCTTAGATTGCTTCTTAAATCTGAACTCATTTCTTGCTGCCATTGCTCGCAGTGCAGTTTGCACAACAAGAACAGAAGCATATTTGAGTTTGTAGGACCTTCTTGCCTGATGCCTACGTTGACATTTCTGAACTTTGATGGCAGCTGCTTCCCTTCGCATGTTATCATATAGTTTACAAGCCAATCTTCCTAAAACATGAAGCGTGATAGTTAATTGGTTAGGAATATGAACATGGTCAGGGCTACAATTAATTATATGGAAAAACAGACCTCTCCATATTGCCTGAACACATATGGATGCCTTCCGCAAAGAAAGGAACTTCTTTCGCATGATATGTGTCCGCATTTTCCCTTGAATTGTTTTTGCTGCAGCACTGAGTACTTCAGTCCTCCTAGCATCTAATTCAGCCATCTGGCCGGCTCTTAAAAAAACTTTTGTTTTCCCTATCTGAGAAAAATAAATCAGTGTTAATGTGATGAAAATTAGTAAACAATTATCAAGATCATATATTCATCTTATTTCTAGTCTTATAATTGTAGAATGAGGTTACTCTGCATGTAAACATCCAAGCAAGCACTAAAAAAATAAGTCAACAAGTTTCAAGCACAAAATGTTCCTTTTCCAGATTATTAACAGCTTTACAATGTAGGTTAGGCATTGACTTTTCTTTGACAAACAAAACTCTGCGATAAGGTGAGTGGATTTGAGTTCATTTTACCTGAAAGCCTGCAAGTCCCTTTTTTTCCAAAATCTTCTTGCAAGCAACCTTTTCATCGCTACTATTGACATTTAAAATATAGTTGCTCTGTTAGAAGTTAGAACCAATCTGAAATTACAGATCCACACAATTTCAACAAAGAACTTACTTCCCTTCAAGGGCCTCTGGTGCAAGTATTCCAAATCGATGCAAAAACTCATAAAACGTGCGACGTGTAGGATATCCGGCACAACTGATCCTGATTGCCTCAAGGACACCCTGATGGTGGCATCGATTTAGTCAAAGTAATTTTGCCATATAAGAAGACTCCTATTTAGACACGATAAATCAGTTTTCAAAATCACTTACACCACAGCGCAACTGTTGCATAACATTGACATTCTCAAAAATCGCTGGTCTTAGAACATTATTTGGCTTCACACATCTAATATAATGAGGTTCTGTAGAATTCAATGTGTCCATAAGGGCTTGAAGTTGTTGCTGCCACATAGAAAGCATAGATAATGAAAAAAAAAGTAATGCACAATGAGAAACTGGGAAGGAAACATAAATAGGATATGCGGATGTGGATATGACCTTAAAGCGAGCTCCAATGGAGGAGAACTTGGAAGATTTAGATGTCTCCTCTGGCAGAGGTGGAAATAATCCAGAGATGAATGAGCACTTAGAAGCACTTAGTAGCTCCTGGTGCTCTGCCACAACATAGTCTTTATTTTTGTCGAGGAATTGATCAGACTGGTACAACACCTGAATAGACCACAATTCCACAAGCATTAGCTAACACCAGAATATACAATAATGTCCTGATGTAACTGAATTTGATGAACAAAAGCTACCTCTCCAGCATAGTGACAAATTGTAAAGTCAGTGCGAGATAGTTTTGGCTTGACAAAACGTTTGTGCTTTTGAAAAGTCTGGTAAAGCTTCTGGGCAAACGTCTCATGTGTTGACTTGGGAAACATACTGAATGAAGTTAAAAAAAGAAAGAGAAAGCACATTACCATCTAGTTGGTGGTCATAAACTCAAAGACTCATCACACAGGGAAGATAAGAAAGATGATTGGTAAGCATACCATGCCTCATCAAGAAGAGCAATAACACCACCAGGTTTCTGTAAATAGACAATGTAAACAAATAAAAATCAGTTTCATTTATCATTAAACCAAAGAAACAAGTGGAGAATTGGAATCCATCGAAAACTGGATGTTAAAGATTTCTGAGATCTAAAACAAGCACAAGAGAAGGAAGTGCATCATATTTCCCTAGTAAAAACAAGGATCAAGCTGTAGCATCAGTTTATGACTATCAGATGCCGCTTCCGGTGTATTCAACTTCGTCTCAGCTTCTAGCAAAAGGATTTTGGCTTCTAAATAAGACTATGTAAGTTATTGTGCCCCCCTATTTGAGCTTATAGGTCCAATGATGAACCCTAAGTTCGTATGAATATCCTTGATTGAATTGAAATTTGCTAGATTGCATTCTGCAGCAGCGCATATACCATTATGCATGATTGATGCCCACGAAGTAAAAAACATTCATGTTACATATTGCAATGCTTGGAGTGTTCAGTCTCAAAACTCTTTAGATTAAATTGCTAATTAAATTTAGAGGTGTTTCATGTATATGGCTATATGCATACCTTCTCAATAAGGTCAAGAACATCTTGATTATCAACAAATTCAATATAGCTCCAATCAATTTGTTCTTTAGTGTACTCCTCTTGTTCCATCTTGAAAACATGCTGAAAAGAACATAAAAATACTTTTCGCATTAATGTGTTCTCTTTTGGTTGATAAATGGCTAGTGGATTTGGTACACATGAAATATTCCTTGTGAATAAATGTTACCTGATTGAAATGCTGTTGCAATTTTTCATTTGTATAATTAATACAGAATTGTTCAAAACTGCAGAAATTATGATTCGTCAGTTTTTGAAAATGGAGCATAGTGGACTGTAGATACATTATCAGACTATAGTAAGCTTACCTGTTTGCCTTGAAGCTCTCAAAACCATATATGTCCAGGACACCGATAAGACATTTAGAGCTAGCATCTTGCCCAATGGAACTATTAATTTTATCAACAAGCCTGATAGATAGCAACGACTCACATTAGTAAATGCAATATTCATTTTTCTATGTTGCATTCTTAATGCTATGGAACACATGTAACGAAGAAAATGCCATTATTGTGTTACCAGTCAAACAAGCGTGAATATATTGTCTTTGCCAGACCATCCCTGCTAACAGTAGCATTGTAAGGATCAAGACTCCTTTTTATAACCTCCTCTGGCGTTACCATGACGCGCTTACAAAGTGCATCCTCCAAGGCTCCAGGATTACACCTGACACAGAGTACATCTCAACACTCTATACAAGATGCACATAGTAATCTCATGAACTATAAACAAAACCAAAGACAGGTAATTACATAAGAAGCTCAGCAGTTGTTTCAAGATGAAACTTAGATTTTTCATCTTTCAAGACCGAGGAATCAACTTCTTTCCCCTTGGAAAATTCAATATTGCCAATATGAAGGATAGCAGCAACAACCCTAAAAATGGCATCCTGGATACAAATTAAATTGTAGGCAAGTGAGAAAACATTCAGTTAAATTAACCATCAATGATCAATCTTACCAAAAAGCATATGGAAATAATTGAGTTACCTGTTCTTGTGTGCTGATGCCAACAATATCCATCGCTCTTCTGGTAGCCAAATATTCATGGGCATCGCTTATCCCAACCAACTCATAACAATTTGATTGATTGAGATAATGAAAAGCCTTAGGATTTCCTAATTTGTACTTTTCAACCTCCTGAAAGTTCAATGTCAAGGGATATAGTTTATATTACCGAATATCTACTAAACAATGTAATCAAAATTTTAAAATTGGTGAAAAGGACACCAATCACAAGTGCAGTAAGGCTCATAATATATACACAGGGAGAATATAAATCATTACCTCCTGTGGTGCCGCGCAAAGTAGATAAAAGCAGTGATAATTGCGCTCTGGGTCAGATATTTGGCATACACGTGACCTTTCAAGAAGGTAAGTTCTGATGGCAGCACCTGAGATCCTCCCATGCTTATCAAACTGGATCTCGACAAACTTACCAAATCGACTGCACCAGGCATTATGAAGGGGGAAAAATGAGACCCAAACAAATATGCAACTCCAGGGTTTGTAATAATTATTTCAGAGTTCCTTTACCTAGAATTGTTATTCCTAACAGTTTTTGCATTGCCAAAAGCTTCAAGAACTGGATTTGACTGCAGACAAAAGAATAACGAATACATGTTCAATTGAAGTATAAATAACTTGATGGTACAATTATATTGCTGGGCAAGCACTGGTTGTCTTACTTCAAGAACTTGTTGCTCTACTGTTCTTCCTTCAGTCGCAGCTCGGCCACCCAAATATGCAAGATACCTCATGAGCATTTTTGTTGTTTCTGTTTTTCCAGCACCACTCTCACCACTCACAAGAATGGCGTTGCTCTTATTTTCATTAATCATAGCCCTAATAAAAGATAAGAATGAGACATCTCGTACTATGGAATACCTAAATGTTTGTGGCTATCACCCTTTCTTTAGTTCACTAAAGATTTTAGTATAAAAAACTACATATTTTTCATAGAAAAAAAAATGAAACATAATAGGCTAGAAAAAAAAAAGAGAAAATGCTTAACAGTTGCCATGTACGGGACAACGCTCCAACCTCCTCTAGTTATCAGACTTACCTGTATGCTACATCTGCCACAGCAAAAACATGTGGACTTAACTCTCCAAATGGTGCTCCCTTATACTGTTGCATCATATGTGGATCATATAAATGGGGCAATCTTTGGAAAGGATTGACAGCAATGAGAATATTGCCGGTGTATGTCTGCAAACATGAGAAAATGATAACCATCAAAACAGTCTTAATAAAGTTTAAAACTGACAGTTTCAGCAGACACAGAAAAATACGTCTACAGTAGGTGATCATGAATCACTACGCAACAAAAGAGTCAACATACATATATTTCATTAAGCTCGTATCTGATCGCCAAATTCTGCAGCACTCCTGGTTCATGGAGATAGGAAAGTTTTGTCATGTCATCAACTCCACCAGCAGCTGCTTCCATATCTTTGGGATATAGTTTTGACAAATTCGCAACGATCTAAAAATGTGGCAGCACACTGATTAGCAATACAGCAAATTTAAAGCCCAAAGCAGTTTTCAAGACCCAACTTATCGGTCAATGAAAGCTGACAGAATAAACATGGAATATTTATTCTGCTTTAAATTTTCTTGATAAATGATGTTTTAAAAAATATAATTTAAATATAGTCAAGTACAATCTCCTATTGACATATATATCGTCATAAAAACATAATTGCGCAATCAAAACTAATTTAGATATTTTATTTGAGATTTATATCTATACTATAAAGAGAATAACTTTTGAAAACACTTCTCACCAAAATTAGACCACACCCACCTTACAGAGGACCCACCTGTCATGAAAAACGTTGACAAAAGGAAGGGGGAGACCTATTTTTGTCGACGTTGTAAGGTGATTTCCCCCTCGAAACCCAAAACTTTTTTCACCCAAAAAAGGGCCCACCTAAATATACCCGACATTGTGTACCGCACGTCTATACACAATTATCACGTATCGCTAATAGACAATAACCTAGAGAGTTTTTCTCCATATAAATAAATATCAACTATCTCTCTATATGACTATATACATGAAAGAGCGAATATAAAGTATTTTTAAAAGCACTTCGTACGGTTTGCCATTGCCACTAAAGTGACACTATTTTAGTGCTTACATGTCATCAAGAAACGTACGTGCCGCAGAATTAAGACACATACATAGAAGAAGTTTAGCAACCAGCACGCTCGTGCCGCGCGGGCATTGCAACTAGTTTTTTATAAAAAAACTTCGGTTGCACTATAAGAAACATAATGTGTGCAATCAGAAATTAATTTAGATATTTTATTTGAGATTTATATTTTTATAAAAAAACTTTGTTTGCAAGTAACCATCTGCCCCCCGGTTCGCTCGCTGGCTGCATTCGCGCATGGCGCGGTTGCATGCATGTCGCTTGAGCGTCAAAATTTCCATTTGTCTTCTCCAAGAGAGGGGGAGGCAGATGGTTACTTGCAAACAAAGTTTTTTTCATAAAAATATAAATCTCAAATAAAATATCTAAATTAATTTCTGATTGCACAATTATGTTTCTTATAGTGCAACCGAAGTTTTTTTATAAAAAACTAGTTGCAATGCCCGCGCGGCACGAGCGTGCTAAACTTTCTTCTATGTATGTGTCTTAATTCTGCGGCACGTACGTTTCTTGATGACATGTAAGCACTAAAATAGTGTCACTTTAGTGGGCAATGGCAAACCGTACGAAGTGCTTTTAAAAATACTTTATATTCGCTCTTTCATGTATATAGTCATATAGAGAGATAGTTGATATTTATTTATATGGAGAAAAACTCTCTAGTTATTGTCTATTAGCGATACGTGATAATTGTGTATAGACGTGGGTACAAATGTGGGTATATTTAGGTGGGCCCTTTTTTGGGTGAAAAAAGTTTTGGGTTTCGAGGGGGAAATCACCTTACAACGTCGACAAAATAGGTCTCCCCCTTCCTTTTGTCAACGTTTTTTCATGACAGGTGGGTCCTCTGTAAGGTGGGTGTGGCTCTAATTTTGGTGAGAAGTGTTTTCAAAAGTTATTCTCTTTATAGTATAGATATATCTCAAATAAGAATATCTAAATTAGTTTTTGATTGCGCAATTATGTTTTTATGACAATATATATGTCAATAGGAGATTGTACTTGACTATATTTAAATTATATTTTTTAAAAACATTTTATCAAGAAAATTTAAAGCCAGAATAAATATTCCATGTTTATTCAATGCTCACTTATATAGGGTAAATAATAGAAACCGACAAATTGAGCGTATTTCTTGTAGTCGAATCTGCTCATCTAACTCTAGTCCTATGTATTAAATATTTTTTATTTAATAACCAAGATTATTTAAGCATAAAAGGAAATAAGGTCACACGCTATGGAGAGGACTTCCAAAATAGATATAAGGTGTTGAAGTGCATTGTGAATTGCAATGAGAAAAGTGCCCCTCTGATCCTTATGTGCGTGGGTAGAGAGGGAGCACTACCGAAATCCCCAGCTTTGTCGTGTGCCCGAAACTTCGCCGTGGGTAGAATCACGGCCACACGGCGTTGTTTGCACAGCCCTCCAAGGGAAACCCCATCGGTCCCTAGTTGGTCGTCTAGTCATGCTTAGCAGCGGAAAGTCATGGCGTATTGGCGTTCATCAATTAATTCTAGGCTTGCCATCGATTTTTCTTTTCCTTTCTTGTTGAGTTTTTTTTTCATAGATCTCATATGCTTCTCTCCCTCCATAGGTTTTAGAGTTTCGATGGTGCATCGTTGGATGGGAATAGCCCCGCACGTACGCACACACTTTTCTCTATAAATATTTTAGACAAATGTTTTGTAGTAAAATTGCTTGAACATAAAGTCTTGTCTTTTATTTTATCTAAATGGTTTAGGTTGCTTCCGCATATTCTGTTATGTTTTTTCTCATGCATTGTTTGTAGCAGTTGAAATGTAGTGTGACCATACTCCAAAATATTGCTGCTATTATGGGGTGTTTTACAGATTGGAGTGGATTAGTTTCCCTACACATCAGTCGGGAATCTAATTCTTCTCAGTCACCTTTATTCCCTCCCACACGGCGATTAACCGAACAAGCCATTAATTTGATCAGCACGCGAACCCGATAGAGCATCTGAGAGCGCCGGCGTCCTTGGTCAGCGACCTCACTTCGTTGGCGCTGGCCGCCGCGAATGCCTGGTGCTTGTTGTAGTTGGGCCGCACCCTGCTGCCCGTCTGCTTGAAGAAGGCGCCGTTCTGGAAGGAGTCCCCAATGGACGCCCAGTCCCAATCCTTCCCTCCCACCGGCATCCTCCTTGTCACCTGAAAAAAGGAAAACTATTGCGCTTACCAAAGATATAGAGTAGAGCCTGTAAACGACATATAAACTATTGGTTTGTTTGAAAATTTCAGAAAACTGTATCAGATAAAATTCTCGCTTTCGAAAAGGAGCCTGAAAGCTGAAATTAGGAGACCTTCTTGTTATCTGGCCCGGAGGCCACGAACAGGTTGCCCTGGCTCTTGACGCTCGGCCCCATGCTGCCTCCGATGGCGTAGTCTCTCCATCCATCGTAGAAGTTGTTCACAACGTGAGCGTAGCCGTGCCTAATCCTGCACATAACGCGATCGACGCCAGGACACAAAAAGGTCTTGTAACCAGAGTCTAATAATGCCAAACCCAAATAGGTCACATTATCGTTGGGGAGAAACTACTTACAAACCTTGGCATGCGCTGGTTGACGTTGGGGCCGAAGCGGTTGAACGCGACGGTGACGCGCATCCGGCTGTCGGCGGCGTGGCCGTCGTCATGGCCGAGCAGCATGACCTTGTCGTGGTTGAAGAACCAGTTGTTGGAGATGGTCACGTCCGTGGAGCCGACCGTCACGTCCACGAGCCCGTCCTCGCACCGGGACAGCGTGTTGTGGTCGATCCACACCTTGGTGCTCGACACCAGCCGGATTGGCGCCATGGACGTTCGTCGTTGTGCCATGGAGGATGAAAAGAAAAGCAAGGAGTAGGAATTCTTTGGAGACCATGCTTGAGACGCGTCAAGCTCGATGCTTCATGCGCTTGCTTTGATTGAGCAAAAACAAGAAAACGACGACGACGATAAACTTATAGTAAGTTGTTTCCTCGCCATTTTGAGGTGGCAGTTTCCAGATAGATTGTTGAGCCCTGTTTAAGTTACACCGTTTATTTGTTTTAGAGAAACTGACGAATGCATGTAACGATGTTGGTTTTTCCATCTCAAAGAAGCTTCATTCAGGAACAATTCAAGCCCAACAATTTAATTTTAAACGTTTATGCATGGTAACAGTAGGTAAACATTTATCGAGCCTAGTCCATTACACCTATGAATATTATCGAGCCTCGTCCATTACTCCCTCAGTTTTTGTTGGCACTCCCTCCATCCGAAGATCGCACTTCTACATATTTTCAAACAAATTAGTGAAAGTGAAAAATGACCATAGTATTACTTAATAATTGAAGGATTAAATTAATTTGAGCTCGACGGTTTATCAGTTTTGGTGGCCAGCGTCTCGTTTTTAGGAGCAACGTTAACGTGCTAATTAATGATGCATAGGAAAGGTGCTGATATTAAGAAATTTTATTTAACGCCTTGTTTAAGAGCATTGATGGTAAACTTTGGCTTTACAAGTGGTCTAAATGCTAGACAAGCTATCTTTTATGAAATTGTTTTGAATCTTAGAAGTGCAGTCTTTAGTAGACAGAGAGAGTAAGACACAAAAACATATTAAGACCAGTTTGGGCCCCGCGCGCTAGCTGCCGCTGGAGGAATTGAATGAATTGAACTGAAGCAAATAAGTATGCAGGGTTAGTAATGAACGTGGATATAAATATATAGATAGGATAAGAAACAATATTGGTTGAGCAAAATCGCTGGTGTAATATGTAACTATTCTATACGCATCGATGAGTTCAAGGTTATCTATTACGCGAATACAAATTATTGCAGTACTGCACTAAAATGAGGACAGAAGTAGTTGCTCGGATGGGATGAAATAAATTGTAGAAAAATTGTATGTCCATGACAAAGCCACATATAAAACTGTCCAGTTTGGAGTTTTCAACAATCAGATGGGTGCAATAATACCATGACAAAACGGTAGCTAATGCTGAGGCTGGAGGAATCACTCTGCTACAGAAGGTAAATAGTGAATACACATTGCAATAACCGAGATATTAGACAGATATAGCTACCAAAGCCTTTGAACTAATAATAGCAGTTCCTTTGAACACGATCATTCAGAAGTGGAATCAATTTCTATGGTCCTATATGTACACAAATACATGGAAAATGTGAGGAAGACTGGGTCTGCCCAGCTGATTAGAGGTGTGGCGCAATGGAGGCTGTGGTCATGGGAGCAAGGTGCCGAAGCCTCGCAACCTGGCCTGTTGGGCTGCCGACTTTGCGTCTGGGTCAAACGGGAGGCTTCCGGAGACAATATTACCCGGGGGCGAGCATTCGGTTGGCTAAAGATCGAACGGTTTGGAAGGGAGTGAGAAATGCTGAAGGAACAGTCATACATTAACGTGCTGTGGTCCATGGATGCATGCAGTGAAGGGTTTAGGGTTGGAATAATGAGCCGGTACCTGTAGCAGAGAAAGTATACTAAGAAACATAAGATTTGATATGATTCAAATTTTGTAATATTTGGCTAATAATTATTAACTTTACAATGTAAACTTTAAAATGGTTGGATTTATAATCAAATGTATTATCTAATGATCATAGGTTTATAATAATAATAAACATAATATAATGTAAATAAATGATCAAAATATGATTTTGAAAATTGTGTGACCAGGTCTTATAAATATGAACGGAGGGGAACAATAAAAAATGAGAAGGGAAAAGAAAAATATATAGTTGTGCTTCATGGGCGAGTGAACTCCGCCACCATATTTTCCCTTACCCTATCTCCTTGCCCATCCCACTGATGCTCCCCACATCCCGCCATTGTCGGCCTCCCTACCCTGCTTGTCATTGTTGCTTGTCGTCGGGGTCAAGTTGAGGCCCTAAGCTCCATAATCAGAACACCATCTTCCATTGTTGTCCATCAAACTCTAGCATCGAGCGGAGCACGAGTGCGGTACACCGTCGAGTCCAAATGAGGCCCCGTAGATGTGGCCGCAGATTGGGAGACATGGAAGAATTGGACGAAATCAATGAACGAAGATTGGATGGCAATGGCGTTCAAGAGCTTCACACAGACGGGCTTGTCCAGCAGCGGATGGAAACGAGGAATGGTGTGCGAGCCCCTCCTCAGTGTTGCGGTAATCTTAGTGGTGGCGGGTTGTATTGGTGGCCTCAGCAGGTGATGAACGAGCTCAGTGGCATCGTTCAGGTCTTTTCATGGTGGCATTCTAGATTACACCTGAGATACCATGCTACAAGGTAACCGCTGGGTACCCGTGCATAATCCACCAGGAATAAATTGCAGATGAAATCCATCTTTGAGTAGGACAATCCGCGAATGAAGCCAAGGTGACTCATGCCTCTTGGTCTATATGAAAAGGAAAGGCAAAATTGAAGATATCATCACCAGATGTAGTTGCTAAGTCCGGAGCTGGCCCTTCCAACACCAGGGCCGAATCCGTCGGGCCAGATCCGCCGCCGGCCGCACCGGCGACCAAGCGCCGCCGCCATGCCGGGCAGTCACTGCGCCTGGCCTCAGCCTCTGCGCCGCGTGCAGTCGTCTCGCCGCGCCCCCGTGCCGGCCGTTCACGCGCGGCCGTCCCGTTGCGCCGACCGCCCGCACCGGCCATCCCCTTGCCGGATCCGCCTGCGGAGGGATCGGATCCGGTGCAGGGACCCGGATCCGGCCGCCCCAGAGAGGCCGCACAGAGGGCAGGCCGGCCAGGGGCTGGGCGACCACGCCGGCCCGCGCGCCGGCGGGCAGGACGCCGCGCACCACCCCCAGCAGCCGCCGGTCCACGCCCGGCCTCCCGCCCCCTGAGTAGGGCGTCCACGGCCGCACGCGCGCTCCCGGCTGCGCGGCGACCCGCGCAGCACCACCGGCCGCGTGGTATCTCAGGTTACGAATTCAGATGGTCTTCCGGATTTGAAGTTCGTGGCCGTTTAAAGTGGGTTAGGGCTGGTCTATATGGAAGCATTGGCCTGGTAAGAAGGGGGAAGCAACACGGTGTGACTTGGTCGTGGTGGTAATTGCTACTAATTCATCGGTTCCAGGAAGAAATTTCTAGGTCTGACCTTAATTGGTTGAACCTGGTAGTGACCTTGTTGAAGGCATTGCTTGGATTAAGATGTATTACTTCCTCGTGAAAATATTTGATCTGGTCTTAATTGGTTGGGTCATTACAACGTCGGCACATGTGCGTGCCGTTTCCTCGTTGGAGGCGTTGTATCGGGAGACTACTTCATAGTCCAAGAGTTGCTTTGGTTTGTGAATCGGATGAAGATGAAGGCGCTTGTGGTAGTTTGCTAGGTCATGGTGCTCTTATTTTTTTGTTTCTTTTTCTTTGGCTGTGTGCATCTTAGTTATGCAGAGGCCGGATTGGATCTTATATAATTGTATCATCTCGATGTAATTGTCTAAGATCAATAAAGCTTCCCTTTTCCAAAAAAAAATTCTAGATTACACGGGTGAACTCTAGCGTTGATGTTCCGGTGGTTCTGCTTCTCCAGCTCCGGGAGTGGCTATGACACGGCTAATGCTGCACTGAGGTGGCAGAAGGCGGCCTGAAGCCACCGCCGCATACTTAACTTGTGCCACCGGGAGAGCCGAGTGAAGCCATCACCCCCTTGATCTATCCAGTACCCAGAAGCACTTTGCACGGCATGGCACTGCTATTGGCCGAGCAATGGAGTGCAGCGCGGCTGGCTGTGGGAGAAACAATTAAGCGGAGTGGCTACACGGGAGTAGCAGCGGGCAAAAGCAGACAAGCAGCAACACTCGGCTTGATCTGGTGACCAGGGACTGGTGGTTGAGAATGATGAGGCGTGACCTACATGACAGTGAGAGTTTGAACAATGAGTCCCATTTTTCGGGCATGACGAGCAACAATGGCAATGCAATCAACCATAAAAATCCTCGTTTTTAGACTTGAAATTAAAGCACATTCTTAGCCAAATATCTCGTCCATAGAGCTCCAACTCTACATAGAATCAGCTACAGCTGTAGTTGTGAAGTGAAGCAGCGAAATCTAGAGTTAAAGTCATGCCTAAAATGTCCACATGATAGGGACATCATTGTTATCTCATAGGCAGTATGATGCATTGATACCGTTGATGCCATTTTTCACATGTCATGGGTCAAAACACGGTCAAAGGAGAAAGGGCAGATGGTGGATCAATTTGGATTTTAGCGGATACAATGGTGAAGCCAATGACATATTGAAGGTGAAAGCCAGTGCAATGCAACTGTGATGGTTTTTGAAAGCCGATGCCGGTTCGGGTTCAGGGAGCCAATAGTGGTTGTAAAAGACCACGATAAGGTTGGAAGATTTTTTATGATGACGTTATGCCAGGCCGAGTTATATTTTGACTCGTTTTGTAAATATAGTAGTTTATTTTATTTTGGTTCAAGTTTTTAACTGTCATAATCGACAAGAAGTCTTTAGTTTAGACTGTAATATTCCGTGTGGCCTTGTAAACGACGTTCACACCAATCAATCAAACAAGTTCTTTCTTTTCCATGCATTTACTATAAATCCTAGTTTTTACTAGTTTTCGATATTTGCTTTCAAATCGGCGGAGCTGCATCATCTTGACCTTAGGCATGCGCTTGTAAGTCTTTGTATGTCGAGTAATTTAAATCTTGTATTGACGGTGCATCGTTTCTCTCTTGATTCACGTTATTCACCAAGTTATTATATATTATTAGATGTTAGGTTTACGGCACATTGCTTTTATCTTAATCTTTTTTTGGAAATGGGATTACTTTATTACTTTTCAGTTAGATACATCGAGGTGATACACCTGCCTGAAAAAAATAATCCCGCCCTCTGCCAAACGATACACAGCCAAAAATGAAAAAGAAAGTTTTCTGGACCCCGAACACTAAGAGCCGCCAATCCTAAGACTAGACCGCCACCCAAATGCCCGGGCAAAAATAACCTTGGCCACCTGGACCAAGTGTTGCGACACCGCTGCAAGCCTTTCCCGCGATGAAGGCTGTTGTAGGATAGACCAAGTGCGGATCCAATGCGACGTTGCGAAGAGTACCTGCAAAAAATTGAGGGATTTATTATCAAAAACCACTGCATTTCTGCATCGCCAGACTGCCCAACATAAGGCCGCCGCGCCTACAAATACCAGGGGTTTAAAATTTTGTGGCACTAAATTCAGCCATCCATTGAACATATTAGACACACTAGATGGTTTAGGTAATCCCCAAGCCGCATAGACCGAAGCCCATACCATACGTGTGAATCTACAATCAATAAAAAGATGGTGAATTGACTCATCTTCATAACAAAAAACGCACTTTTTACAACCATTCCAATTCCGTTTCGCCAGATTGTCCTTAGTGAGAATAACTCCTCTCTTTAAAACCATAAGAAAATTTTAATCTTTAGTGGAAGCTTGGATTTCCATAATTTTCTATTTGTGTTTGGTATGTTTTGGTATATCATGGCCAGATAATGTGTTTTCACCGGAAAAACACCTGTCGGGTCTAAGCTCCATTTAAACTCGTCAGGTTCATTAGTGAGGGTTATATTTTCCAGTCTTGCTACTAAATTGTTCCACATTATCAATTTAGGTCCGATCAGATCTCTCCGCCAGGATATGTTGGGAATCTCAGTACTAAGTACTTCTGCCACCGTATCCTGCTTTTTCCTAGCTATGTTATACAGTTGAGGATATTGATCACGAAGAGGCCTGTTACCGAGCCATTTATCTTCCCAGAACCTTATCTGGGACCCGTCCTTTATAGTGAAGGTTCCGAATTTTAACAAATCATTTTTGACTTTCATCAGCACCGCCGTTGTAGTTTTTATCACCAGTTATCTTACTTCTAGATCATAATCATCTCATCGGCTAAAAGAAATAAACATCAATCTATAATCCAAAGGATAGCCGATAAGATTTTGATCTAAGATTTTATCTACTCAGAAAGGTTGAGAATTATAGCCAATATCTACCATATAAATTGTTCGGATTTAACAAGAAAAATATCCCTTGTCAATTACAAGTCAAATTGACTAGCACGCCACGAGCCTCAAGATTATTACCGGACTCCACTAGAGGAAAGAAAATCTCTCGGGCTTTTCGTGTGTTGCAACACAGAAGTTCAACGCTCAATTTTTGCGTCAACACTATTTTGACACTGTTGGCGGTTGTTACATCCCATTTTCGACCACCAATACTCGGGAATAAAAGAGGCTATATGTGACATTCCTTGCATCTAAGTTTCACGAGTTTTTGTGTGTTTCACTTGTGCAGTTACAATAACGAAAAATACATGCCATAGGGATCGGAATTGACTGATTTGACCGAACGACAGGATTCGGTCGGTTACCCCCTTAGCCATACACGATGCGAAGCACAACCGGGAGGCCATCCACGTCAGCGATGACCACGCATGGCACTTGAACCTTCGCCACCTCATCCCTGGGCCAAAACAACACAAAAGGCATCAAGACAAAGCTGCCCAGGTGGTCCAATTGCAAGAGGCGGTGCAGGGGGGCGTTGCTGGGCTGAAAGGCTAGTTCGGCCGAACATAGGCGGTTCGGCCCAACCGCCCCCAAGCCAGCACCGCTTCCCAAGAGTGCATCCAGGCCGTGGGAACAAAGGCGGTGCATCACATGGTTCGGCCGAACTAGGAGGGTTCCGCCGCACTGGGAGGGTTCGGCCGAACCATGGCGGTTCGCCCGAATGCCATGGATTCGGCCGAGCTGGCCGGGCACTGCCTCTCACTCCCTTGGCTGCCACTCCATCTCCACCGACTTTCTCATGCTATAAATGGAGATGCCCAAGCCCTAGATTAACACACACTCAAGCCAAGGAGCTCCACTTTTCATTCTAGTAGAGTTAGGATAGTTTAGTGGGGAGTTAGAGTCGAGTCAAGCTGTGCCTTGGAGGTTCTGGAGTCGTCTTCAGAAGCTCTGGTATAAGCTCTTGTATATTTTTCTTTCTTCCGTTGACTTTGAGTTATCAATATAAATTATCTTTGTTATCTTGTCTGAGTTATTTATTCCTTGCCTCTATTTTAATCTAGTTGCAAGTATTTCATGTTTAGACTATAATTGTTGTGATTTTAATTCTTCCAGTTCTAGCTTAAGTCTTTGCCTTAGTGGATTCTTCGTTTCTGCTTAATACTTGAGGTGAACTGTCATTAGGGTGTTGATAGGATTGCTTGCTTCTGCTGGCGGAGTAAGTAGTCATTGCCTAGTGTAGGTGAGGTACCTAAACTAGTTAGTGGCCTTAGAGTATTCCTGAGCTGGCACGGAGGTGGTAGCCGTTAGGTGGTGACAGCCCTATACGGCCTACATAGTCCATCACGCCTGGCTTGGTCCGTAGGATCACCTAATGTATGGAGTTGGAGGCACCCCTTTTCATCCCTTTCTGTGTGTCTCTGGCTCTATGTCCCAAAGATAAGGTCTTAACATATCCTTGATATGTTGGAGTTGTTTCTCAGCCACCGCATCTCTTAATCCGAGTAACCTAGATAGACAAGTATCCAAGAATCTTTTATCTCTTCTCGTTGTCCGCCCAGCCAACTACTCCTTCTCTCTCTTACTTGAGTTATCATTGAGCTATGTGTCACGGTATCTCCACTCTTATCCAATACCATTATTCTCCTTTCTTGATAGTTGTATACCATTCTTTGATAGTCTTGAATACCTTTACTAGTACTCTTACCAAAGCTACCCTGCGGAAATATAAATTATGATACCTCGGATTACTCCCTGGTGATGTGCTACAACGATAATTCTGTGCGCTTGCAGAATACTTATTTGTTTCACTGAGCCATAAGAAAAACCACTGAAACACTCCTTACCCCAGTACCGGGATTCACAATCTTGATATTAAATCATAAGAAGTGCCAACAGATACGCCTGGTGGGACAAGGAACAGGTTTTCAAGATGACCAAGAGCAACACTATTCTAAAACCATCAGAAGTTGATGAGGACAACATCTTGGTCGTGACTTTGGAAGATCTCAATGCTGAAAAAAGGAGACCGTCGACAATATGATGAAAGAATATATCAACAAGCATGTCTTCAACCATCCAGTGTTACCAAGAGAGGACAAGTCATTCAGAAAAATCCTCTTCCAAATCCTCGTGATACTACAATTACTACGGATACTACAAGATTCTAGGAAATGTTCAATCAAGCCATGCACCAGGCATTGATCAATCAATCGGGAGTTCTGATGAATGCGATGCATAACTCATTGATGGGCACCATAGTTGGAGGCTTATCACAACAAGGTCAAAGAGGGTCCGTGTACTTACTCCCAGGTACATCGGCCGATGGAGCGGCTAAAGGCAGAGGAGTGATGGCTGAAGGAAGTGGTCTGATGCCACCATATGTGTTCAAACCCAACTACAGTTCATAGATCAGGACACTGGTTCAAATCTCCTTGCCTTTAGCATCTCCACCACAGATGGCATCATCGGTATGAAAAGAATTTTTTCAACTTCCACCTGGGTTTGTAGCAGATCCAAGCTTAGGGATGCCACGAGAATTCACAGCGTCGACAAATTTGGAGAATTCTTGCTCCACAAATACAGCAGGAGTGGTGCAGAGCCAAGCACATGTTCACCACACCTCACAGCCGATGGGTCCTCAACCATCGTTTCAACATCATCATGATCCTCAAATACAACAGTCTCCCAAGACGCCACATTGAAGGGGGTTCTGTTTGCTCAAAGATATGCTCAAAACATGCAACAAGGAAGTTGCCAATGGCAGCGTGCTCACGGATGCGTATTGCCGATAGTGCAGTTCCCTCAGTCACCAGTAGGCATGGCAATTTTCCGCGCGTAGCCGGGTCCCCGCGGGGTCCACCCCGAACGGGGCAGGGACGGGGTTCAATTTTTCCCCGCGGGTACGTCGGGTTGGGGCCTCGAATTTTATCTCGGGGCAGGGCCCGGGATGTGTTTTTCCCAACGGGGCACCAATGGAGGCCCGCGAAGTCTAGCAATTTTCGGCTGGCCCATGAATAATAGTACAACCCAGGCCTTTTAACCTTATCTTCATTGTTTTCTCCCCACTGTTCACTGCCGCAAGCGGCGGTGGGCGGAGGCCCACCCATCCTCAGAATCCAATGCCCCGACCCCAACATCGGGCGGACGCTGCCGCAAGGGACGCGACCACCAAAGCGGGCAAGCGGCGAACGTGAGGAGTAGCCGAGCGGGACTGCTGATGAGGGAGTGCGGCGGTGCCGGACTGCACGATGCGGCCAAGGGTAAAGTTCTGATGCTGCTTTTCTACATCGCTAGCTTCTCTATTAGTTCTCGATCTGTTGGTTCATGACCTTTTCGTTCTCGCTCTATCATCTTGACCTGGATATGCTCCTTTGTTTGGGTAGGCAACACTAGTCTGATTGATTGTTAAGCGAATGACTGGTGCTGGCATTTTCAAGCTAATCGTACGAGTGTATGTGGATGGAGTCCGCTACTGCCTCTTCACTAATCTAGATGCTTAATATCTTATTTGTACGAGTGATTCTGTAATCTCTAAGATGTATCCTGTCATTTTTGCATTTATAAGCAAGATTATGTATTCTTTGAGTTGTATACCCTCTAATTTTTGCGTTGATTTTTGCATTTATATTTTGGGTGTTTGATTCCCACGGTGCCCCCGTCGGGGGGTCGGGGATCCGACGAGGCCGAGGACGGGGCAGTGATTTCCCCTGATAACAATTTCGGGGCCGGGGCGGGGATCAGTAACCGGGGATCGGTGCGGGGATGGGGACGGCTCCCCCAGCCTCGCCCCACCCCGCTGCCATCCATAGTCACCAGCTCAAGGTTACTATTCAGATAACCATCCACAATTTACCGTTCAAACCATCAGCAAACATCGGTCCATAACCAGCAGCAAAGAAACCAGCACCCCAAGTCGTAGAGATTCCCATGTCACATGCAGTGTTACAGTCGATGGCGGTGCAACCGATAACCAGACAATGCAACAAGTTGGGTATCAACACCTCAATCACAACGAATGGGCAAATCAGCCGATGTGTTTCAAAACCAGGTTGGCCTCAAACCTAAGGCTTCCTGTTAGATTCCTCTGCCACATTGTTACAGAGTCTCATATTTTACTAAGTTGTCTATGCACGAGAGCGTGTGTACAGGTTGAGCACATCAACCAATTCTTGATACAATGTGAGGAAGCTGTTGTAGATGATGCTTTAATGATTCGGTTGTTTCCACTTTCATTATCTGGACCAGCATTTGCCTGGTTGTCTTCACTACCAGCAAATTCTATCATACGATGGGCTGATCTAGAGAAGCAATTCCACAAGTACTTCTTTGATGAAGTAAATGAGATGAAAATTACGAATCCAATGGCTGTCAAACAAAAAAAAGACGATCAGTCCAGGATTTTATTCAAAGGCTCAGAGACAGAAGGTACCGATGCTATAGTCTGAACCTTACTAACAGCAAGCTAACTATGTTGGCTTTTGAAGGGTTTTTACCACACATAAAAGAAAGATTTTTTTCTCAAGAGTTCAAAGCCCTAGTCATTTGATGCAGAGCATGTCCAATGTAGATGTCCACTTTCAAAAACAGAGGAATCGACCATTCCAGAAGAGGGTGTCTTTTGTGGAGTACACTTTCAATTCTGAAGATGAAGCTAAAATTGGCTTAGCTGAATGGATGTAACACCCGCAGTTTTCTCTAAAATAAATCATCTCAAAAATCACTCGGTAAAAATTTCGTTTTCAAAATCTTTTCCGCCGAGCTCCCAGAATCTTGGTCCCTTGTCCGTTTCCGCCATCTCAGCTTTTACCCGGACCCCGGCCTTTCCCCTCCGGAGCGGCTAAAGGCAGAGGAGTGATGGCTGAAGGAAGTGGTCTGATGCCACCATATGTGTTCAAACCCAACTACAGTTCATAGATCAGGACACTGGTTCAAATCTCCTTGCCTTTAGCATCTCCACCACAGATGGCATCATCGGTATGAAAAGAATTTTTTCAACTTCCACCTGGGTTTGTAGCAGATCCAAGCTTAGGGATGCCACGAGAATTCACAGCGTCGACAAATTTGGAGAATTCTTGCTCCACAAATACAGCAGGAGTGGTGCAGAGCCAAGCACATGTTCACCACACCTCACAGCCGATGGGTCCTCAACCATCGTTTCAACATCATCATGATCCTCAAATACAACAGTCTCCCAAGACGCCACATTGAAGGGGGTTCTGTTTGCTCAAAGATATGCTCAAAACATGCAACAAGGAAGTTGCCAATGGCAGCGTGCTCACGGATGCGTATTGCCGATAGTGCAGTTCCCTCAGTCACCAGTAGGCATGGCAATTTTCCGCGCGTAGCCGGGTCCCCGCGGGGTCCACCCCGAACGGGGCAGGGACGGGGTTCAATTTTTCCCCGCGGGTACGTCGGGTTGGGGCCTCGAATTTTATCTCGGGGCAGGGCCCGGGATGTGTTTTTCCCAACGGGGCACCAATGGAGGCCCGCGAAGTCTAGCAATTTTCGGCTGGCCCATGAATAATAGTACAACCCAGGCCTTTTAACCTTATCTTCATTGTTTTCTCCCCACTGTTCACTGCCGCAAGCGGCGGTGGGCGGAGGCCCACCCATCCTCAGAATCCAATGCCCCGACCCCAACATCGGGCGGACGCTGCCGCAAGGGACGCGACCACCAAAGCGGGCAAGCGGCGAACGTGAGGAGTAGCCGAGCGGGACTGCTGATGAGGGAGTGCGGCGGTGCCGGACTGCACGATGCGGCCAAGGGTAAAGTTCTGATGCTGCTTTTCTACATCGCTAGCTTCTCTATTAGTTCTCGATCTGTTGGTTCATGACCTTTTCGTTCTCGCTCTATCATCTTGACCTGGATATGCTCCTTTGTTTGGGTAGGCAACACTAGTCTGATTGATTGTTAAGCGAATGACTGGTGCTGGCATTTTCAAGCTAATCGTACGAGTGTATGTGGATGGAGTCCGCTACTGCCTCTTCACTAATCTAGATGCTTAATATCTTATTTGTACGAGTGATTCTGTAATCTCTAAGATGTATCCTGTCATTTTTGCATTTATAAGCAAGATTATGTATTCTTTGAGTTGTATACCCTCTAATTTTTGCGTTGATTTTTGCATTTATATTTTGGGTGTTTGATTCCCACGGTGCCCCCGTCGGGGGGTCGGGGATCCGACGAGGCCGAGGACGGGGCTGACCGGCATCGTCCAGCGCTTGGCGACGTTGGGCGACTCCGAACCTGATGAGAAAGTGGTGGCCAAGTACCTGTGCGTCGTTCGTCCACGGCATAAGCAGTTGGTCATTTCAATTGAGACTCTCCTTGACATCTCACAGCTCTCCATCGAGGAAGTCACCGGGAGACTCAAAGCGGCCGACGACGTCGAGCCGTCCCCGCCTCAGAACGCGAGCGGCAAACTAGTCCTTACAGAGGAGCAGTGGGTCGAGAGGTACAAGAAGAAGGGCGGCGGTCGCGGGCGAGGCCGGGGCAAAGGACAGGGACGTGGCTCCGGCGAGTCTCGCCCACCGCCAGACTCACCCTGTCCACGCTGTGGCAAAAAGGGCCACTGGGCCAGCGATTGTCGCAGCAAGAAGAAGGAGGAGCCGGCCCATCAGGCCCACTTGGCCCAAGAAGAGGAGCAGGAGCAAACCCTAATGCTGGCCATCGGCTCGGCCCAGGAGGAGACTCCTTTCCTCGCACCACCAACACCGTCGCCCCCACACCCGGCGGCGCACACCGCTCCACCGCCGCCGACCGTTGAGCTCCACCTCGTCGAGCGGAATGTCGTCCCCAATCTCAACGAAGAGGTGGACCGGGGTCTGAATCAATGGATCCTGGACACCGGGGCGTCAAATCACATGACGGGATCGCGCGCTGCCTTCTCCGACCTCGACACCGCCGTCACAGGCTCGGTGCGGTTCGGCGACGGCTCCGTGGCGCGGATCGAGGGGAGAGGGACCATCCTGTTCTCCCTCAAGAACGGGGAACACCGCTCCTTCACCGGCGTCTACTTCCTGCCGCAGCTCACCGCCAACATCATCTCCGTCGGGCAGCTGGATGAGGGCGGATTCCAGGTGCTCGTGGAGCACGGCATCATGCGCATCCGCGACGAGGAGCGGCGTCTGCTCGCCAAAGTTCCCCGGGGAGCCGGAAGGCTGTACGTGCTCGACGTCACGCTGGCGCGTCCGGTCTGCCTCGCGGCGCGCACCAACGACGAGGCGTGGCGATGGCACTCCCGCTTCGGGCATCTCCACTTCGCCGCGCTCCGCAAGATGGCGAGGGAGGAGCTTGTCCGCGGTCTTCCCCAACTCACTCAGGTGGATCAAGTGTGCGAGGCCTGCCTCGCCGGCAAGCATCGTCGCACCCCGTTCCCACAACAGGCCGAGCGGCACTCCACCGAGCCGCTCCAGCTGCTCCACGGCGACATCTGCGGGCCAATCACGCCGGCAACCCAGTGGACATGGTCTGCTGAGCACGACGGCGAGCCAGGAGACTTCACCGTGGAGGCACCAGCGGAGGTGGACGTCATCAGCACCATCTCAAGTACCGCGCCACTCGCTGCTTCCTCAACACCAACGCGATCT
>OAMR01000541.1:870302-881914 GCA_900205405.1 Echinochloa crus-galli
TGGCTCGCCTCCACAGCACACCGTCCTCGCCCACAGCGCCGCCGTCCTCGCCAACAGCGCCGCCGCAGTCCTCCACCTCACCGCACTGCCCTCTCTGGTGCCGGCCCCGTCCACTAGCGCCACGACTAGTCGTCCTCGCCGCGCGGGAATTCTGACGCCGCACGTTGCGCGGCCGCTGCTCTGCACCTCGCACGCACCGCTGCCCCTCTCCCACGCCGACCGTCGCGGACGTGCGCGTCACCTCGCCGCCGCCATCGCACGTCGCTGCCCGTCCTCGCCGCACTGCCGCTCCCGCCCGGCCCCTCCGCATGCCGCCAGATCCCCCGCACACCGCCGCCTCGACCGCTCCCCCCGGCCTATAAATTGGCCGTCGCAGAATCTCCTCTCAGCACCCTAAGCCCACCGGCCGCCGCTCGCTTCCCTCGCCGCCGCAGCACCGCCGCCTCCACCAGGGCACCGCCGTCGCCCCAGGCCCTCGTGGGCAGCCCACCACAGCCCCTCTTCGCCCAAGCTGAGCACACGCCAAGCTTCCCCCACACTCCCCCAGCTCTCCCGCCCACCAATTGACCCTCACCGCCGCCGTAGCGCCACCGCCACGCTCGCCGCCGCCATTCACCCCTTTTCGTCGAGCCGCCGCCACAAGCCGCCACGCCAGAAGGTGAGCCCCTTAGTGAGCTTGCCATATCCTCCTCTCTCCGATGCGCCGGTTCTCGGCCACCGTCGCCGCCCGCATCGCCGGCAAGCTCGTCGCCGCCGCCGCCGGCCGTCATCCCCTGCTCTCTCTCTCTCTGTTTCAGTTCGAGGGAGATGGCCATTTTCCGAATAACCCCCTGTCTTTCCTTGAAATCGAACCCGCGGTCCAGAGCTCTATTCACCCTCTCTCCGTCCGATCCACCAGAACCCCCTGAACTTTCCAATATATACAGAAAGGTCCCTGGTTTATCTAAACAGCCCCTAAACCTCTTTTTAATCCATTCCTTTTCCAGAAAAACCCTCCACCTTTTATTTATCTACAAATGACTTCCAAATAAATTCCTTCTCTTTTTAAACACCCACCATAATCAAATGATGCGTCATTTCATGCGCCATTTTAATCCCGATTGACCCAAAATTCACCACGCCCTTTCCTACAATATTTCCAGCTCAGTTATCCAAAATAATCCCAGAAATAATCCCTTCTTCCTCGCTTTCCTTTCACTCTCTGTTCGAGCTCGGTAAATAAAACCTTTCCTTTTGTGTTTGTTTATTGTATGCTTGTTTGTCTCCGTTGCGACGGGCAGAAACTAAGGTTACTGACAAGTCTAGGAACCGCTCCTACACAGATCAATAACTACTTACTTCGCTAGCAGAAGCAAGCAACTCGAACTCACACCCCAATGACAAGTCAATGCTAGTGTGAGCAGAATCGAAGAACCAATTAAGGCAGAGACTTAAGCAAGAACTAAGAACACTAGGAACTAGAGTCAACTATAGTCTAAACACAATATAGAAGCAACTAGACTAAAGTAGAAGCAACTATATAAGGCACAAGTAGAATAAAGTAGATACTATATTGATAGCTTGAATGTCATACAAAAGAAAGGTAAAAGATACAAGAGCTAATAAGTTGATGTTACTTGCTCAGATGTCATATTGTTATGTGTAAGAGCCATATCTTCACCAATGTTTCCAGTATGCTGCAAGTTACCATTGTTACCAGTATGCTACAAGTTAGCAATATTTTAATCATCTACACATTTAAATGTGTTTTCATATATTTACTTGCTAATAATCATTGTCAATCTAATTACCTCTGCTGTTTGATTCTCTGAATACAAAAGAAGATGTTGTGTTTTTCCATTTGTTGTTAACTCCAAGTCATTTATCCTTGTAGATGATATTTCCTGCATAAAGCAAAATATGCGTTATATTCCATGTTTAAATCAATTTTGTTTGTTTTTGAATATAATACTGTTTTTGACAGGTTACCTGCAAATCCTTATATGAAACTAACAAGAATAAGATTTCTGTTACCAATTCTGAGTTGAGAAATTACAAAGCTATTTGTCTCTTGGCGTCTTCCCAATTCAGCAAGTAAGTATTTTGGTTTCTTTTTATTGGTTTGTTCACTAATTTATTTCATGATATAACATTTCTGTCTGAATATAGTTTGTTTTTATAATTTTTCTAAATGCTTGTCTTAATGTTAATTAGTGAGGATGCTGTTGTTCTGGGTAAAGTTCGATGCACATTTTGGTCTCTTGGTGAATCGTTAAAGCATGGAGGTTCTGTAAATCAGTTTGTTCTGTCAGCGTTTTGCTATAGCTTGTATATTAATCCAGCCGGTCGTCCAGATATCTCAAAGTCTCATTACTTCTTTGCAAAGTAAAAGATATAAGAGCTATTACCAGAGCTTCTGAAGACGACTCCGGAACCTCCGAGGCACAGCTCGACTCGACTCTAACTCCCAACTAAACTATCCTAACTCTACTAGAAATGAAGTGGAAGCTCCTTGGCTTTGAGTGTCTGTGAAATGAGCAGCTATGGCCCTCTATTTATACTGTCCATAGGGGGTTGGAGCTGGAGTAACCGCCAAGGGACCAGGAGGGTACCCCCTAGCAAACCGGGCACCAGGGTCGGTTCGGGCGAACCAGGGAGTTTGGCCGAACCCTTGATCTCCACCGCCTTAGCTTGGACGCCTGGGATTTGCCTTGGGGAGGCGGCTGTCTCTTATACACATCTAGATGTGTATAAGAGACAGACCATACGCTATGATGTGTGTTCAATGACATTTTCAGAAATATATAGCTTGATCAAAAAGAGTGTTAAACATATATGGAAGGCATGGAGGACCAAAGAAGTTGATTGGGGACCAATTCTAAGTATTCCCATGTTCCCTATCGGGCAACCACGTCACATTGGCCCAAGGAAGGAAGGAGACCAAATCCAACACGTTTTGGAAAGTCTGGATTCAGACTGCAGGAAAGTGCTGACTTGCAACGGCCGCCACGATTTCATCTGGACTCCGTTTTGGGCGTTTAAGTACTTGATGGAAAGCTTATCAAGTCTACTTTCAGATGGATCCGGAATCACCTTCATATCTATTCGTATGCAGCCCCAATCGTCGATTTACTACAGACCCCTTTTCTATCCATGATGCTGCGTCACCTTATTTTGGGCCAATGGGCCATGTATCAAGTTGGGTCCATTAGGGACGCGTCCTAGGGTTGTGGGACGACCCCCAGCAGGTCCTGGTCGTCCTCCACCCTCTCATATACCTCCATAGCCGCCACAAACAGATTGGGTTTTGTTTAGATGAAAGTTTAGCCATTGCCACTTGCTTGTAAGCGCGCGTGCTGGTCCAGCCGCCCGTCTTCGAGTCTACAGAACCCCACCTTCGTGAGTTTATGTTGGTAGATATTTGCAATTGAGTTGCTTGTTCTACTTGTTCTTGCTTGTTCTTCGATTGCTTGCAGGAATTACCCTAGTGGTTTGGTTGATCGTGCTCCACAAGATCGCGGCAACCGCTGGATGGTGTATCGGTTGCTAAGGCGCAGCGCATGCCCTTGTGGTGTTGTAGTCGGGCCGTGAACGTCTCTCCAGTTTAAATCGAAGTTATCCCACTCCTCTCACCGAAAGATCGGGCACAAACCCCAGCGGGTTCACATCAGTTGGTAATCAGAGCGAGGTTTATCGGTGAGAGACTCTCAATTCTTTGCTGATTTTAATTTCCTACAGTCCAGAAAAGCCAAAAAAATAGTAGATTAGTTTTGAGGAGATTGCTATAAGTCCAGATGAAATCGTGGCGGCCGTCGCAAGTCAGCACTTTCCTGCAGTCCGAATCCAGACTTTCCAAAACGTGTTGGATTTGGTCTCCTTCCTTCCTTGGGCCAATGTGACGTCGTAGCCTGATTGGAAACATGAAAATACTTAGAATTGGTCCCCAATCAAATTTTTTGGTCCTCCATGCCTTCCATTTAGCTTTATAACACTCTTTTTGATCCAGCTATATATTTCTGAAAATGTCATTGAACACACATCATAGCGTATGGTCATATCCGAGCATGTGATGTCCTCATCAGGGTCAGTTCGGCCGAACCGCCCTGTTCGGCCGAACGGGCCCGGCCCAAGGCCGGCCTTCCCCAGCACCGCCTCTGCATCCAGGAAGCCTTGGCCCATCTTCTGCTGATGTGGATTATGCTCTGTGGGCCCAGGATGAGGTGGCAATGGTCCAAGTTGAGTTGGCGGTCGTCCACATGGCACTTGATGTGTTTGTTTGATTGTCGCTGACGTGGACGGCTCCCGGCGGCCTGTACGGCTAAAAGGGGATAACTGGCCGAACATGTCGTTCGGCCATTTCTGTCATTTCCGACCCTGTAGCACGTGTTTCGTGATATTGTACCTGCAAACATGACACTCACCAAAACTCGTGGAACTTTATTAGAAATAAAACCTAAGTACATGGAATGTTGCATAAAACCTCATTTATTCCCGAGTATTGGTGGTAGAATTTGGGTTGTAACGACCGCCAACAAGCTCCCCCAAGATTAGACCTTTGCTCGTCCTCGAGCAAAGATATAAACATAGGAAATATATTAATGGAATACATTTCTCATGCAGAGAGAGAGAGCTCCTAGCAGAAAATTTCAGAATGGAAGTGTGTGTGGGAGAAGCAAGCAAGCTTGCACCAGCATTTATAGGCAAGGAGGGGGGAGGTCCCTGGTTCGGCCGAAGGCATGGGTTCGGCCGAACCAGGCCCTGGTGGCCTGAGCACTGATGATGGCATGATTTTTGCTAACTCCCAGAGTAGGAATTGCAAGTGAGAGGTGGAGTGTATGTGAATCTCGATCTTAGAAGCATGAAAAGATTCCTCACTAAGGTCACAACAATTTGACAAAGCTCACTAAGATGACGAGCAGCATATGGTAGAAAGTTTTGGAACTAATCCTATCATATGGCTCTGGTAGGTATTATGACCAATGAGGAACTTTGTTTTTATTTTTGAAAGCATAATCATCCGAGATTTTCACCATACTAAGAGCAGAAATAGAATTCAACCAAAGTCTCACTATATCAATTCCCACAACAACCTAGACTTGGAATAAAGCATGTGCTCCCACAAGGTTCAGGTTCATTTTTACTCATGCCGAATAACTCAAGCATAGTCAAGCACTAGTTGCGACAAAGTACTAGCAAGATTAATGACAGAGCAACTATTCATCATTTCCAAGGTGAGAGACATATGGTTCATTCCATGCATAGTTGGGAGTTAATTTTATTCAAGGGAAATATATTTTTTTTATATGCAACCTAAGGAAAGGGAAAATGCGAATGCATGAACAAAGTGCTGGGTGGTTCAGACATACCTGGTGGGGGTCCTCCCCCAAGCTAGAACGCTTCACTGGTAGGGATTGAGTCTTGCGAGGTACGCGGCCAGCTGCTCGGACTGCTCCCGGACATCATGCTGGATGGATGACACCATCCCGTCATTCTCTTGGAGGTACTGCGAATGACGGGCTAGTGTGTCTTGAATGCCCCGTGTCCGGTCGTCGATGACGTCGACCCGGTCGGAGATGTATGACAACTCCCGACCGTAGTCGAAACGGGCGGACTGTGAGTATCCGGGGTAGTATGGCTGGGAGGCATTGTCATACCCCCCAGCATACCAGCTTCTGGACCACTCAGAGTCCGTGCTCTGACCGTAGTCCCAGCGTCCCGAGGCTTGATAGTTCGGGTCCTGGTACTGTCCAGAGCCTCCTGCTCTAGATGTACCAGCCCCGGTGTACATGTCGTAGGTGGCCTCAAACGCGGACGTGTGTTGGTGCGGTGCTTCTGGTTCGTCTTCCGGCTCCAGTGGGGTGGCGAGCCCGGCGTCACGCCTGGCTCGTCCCCTTGTGAACGGCCCTTCACCTGCTACACTGTGCCGAGCGGGCTCTCTCGGTGGAGGAGATTCGTCCGACTCGGCGCTCAAATGAAGCGTTAATTTCTTAGCGGTATACAGCTTTAGTGCCGCACAGGGCAGACACACCTCGGCTGTATAACCATGATAAATCATCACAAGTGAAGCATCAGGCAACTTTCGTAGGATGTGAGCCTGAACAAAGTGCTCAGCATCGACGACAGAGCGTGCTGTCTCTATGTACGTGCACTGGGCGTCCTGGAGGACTCCCAGGTGGTTAGCGAGGCGAGTGACTAGAGAAGTCATCGCCATGCTACGCACACGAGAAATATGAGACAGCCAGTGATCGACCATGTCTTTCACTGGAGAAACCGGAATTTTCTTGAACATAGCATACAGAATCCGCAATTCGACTGTGTTCACGGGTCGGATATCGGCTCTCGGAAATACCGTCATAGCCACCCACTTGTGCATAAAGCGCAGAGTGGGGTTATGCATACTGTTCATGCGAGGTGCATGGCAGTTGGTATTTCCGGAAATCCTCTTCTAGAATGCGACCCGATCAAACCTTTTCAAAGCTCTGCTTGGCTTGTCTCATAGAATCTTCTTTACAAGAAAGAAATCCTGCATCCAGAAGTAATCAAGATGGTAGTTTTGGTGACACTATCCTGGTCAAACATTAGTACGAAGATTTCAATCAATTTCCGAACTTGAGGACTTGTTACATACGAGCCATTCAACCTCTCTAGTGGAAATTTTTATCCCTTAATATGCATGTGAAGCATAACATCGATATGCATATGTGTGGAGAATCTAAGGAACGGAAAATATAGGCATTGCACCTAATAAAGGCTGAATGGAGAAAATATACTAAACCTACGAAAATTGTTTTTTTAAAAAAGAAAATTGCTTCTTCCTTAGATAGAGATAACACCAAGAAGATGGATGTCATCATTCCACAGTAGACCACTTGCCTCACAATATACCACTTAAGAAACCCCTACACAATGATCCAAATGTTCATTATCCCATATTTCACGTGTGAATAATATAACAAGCAAACATTAGTAGAGAAAAAAAAATAGGGGCATAGGTTACCAGAATCCCGAAGGTGCCTTTTCCTCGTCCCTGCATCAAATACGAGAAAAATCATTCTGACATGTTTTACCGTGTTGAAAATGTATCAAGAACCATATCAGCACAGAAATAGATGTGGATGCCATTTGCCTACACTTTTTTTCTCAATGCATCACTCCAGAAAAAGGGAAACACAACAACGAACCTGAACCAAAACCAGGTCGAGGCTACACACCGCACACACCAACAACAACCCTAGAATAAAACCAACAAAGGAATCTCCACAGAAAAGGAATAAAACATGACCAAAAGACCCTTGGGGCCTAAGATGCCGCGGTCAGAGACATTGCCAAGAGGTCCTGAAGCTTGGCTGCCCCAGCCATACACCAAAGATTGCTCACATCCGCAATTGTGCAAAGCAGAGAGCTAACATTGGGCAACCTTCCCTCAAAAACGCAAGAATTTGGAAACACAGTGTTATGGTCGGCCAAGTCTATCAGCGCCGCAAGAGAGGGAAGCGCGACTCGGGAGCGACGGCGCGCGACGCGGAGGCGGGAGCGCGTGACGCGGGAGCGGGCGCGCACGACGCGGGAGCAGCGGCGCCAGGAGTTCCACTTCCCAAAGAATAGGAGATTAGCTTTAGTTTGTTAAAGAATAAAGTTTGTTAGACATTGGCTATATAGCCCAACCATTTGTTAATGAGAAACTCAGCTGGAGATTGATTCAATCTCTCCCGCGCCCTAGCTCTCTCGTTCGTGTCGACGCCGCCGCCAGGACGGCGTCACGTCCTCGCCAGCGTCGGCTTCCCCGACCCCGGCCTCCTGTCAGCCACGACTACTTCTTGAGGGGGCGAAGCAACGATCCTAACAATCTGGTTCTCGGCGCTCAAGAGGGCGCTCTCCACCGCGCCGGTGCTCCACCTGCCCATCTTCGCCGAGCCCTTCCTGGTCGACTGCGACGCGTCCGGGACGGGTTTTGGCGCGGTGCTCCATCAAGGTGCAGGCCCTCTGGCGTTCTTCAGCAAGCCATTCGCCGCCCGACACCTCAAGGTCGCTGCGTACGAGCGTGAACTCATCGGTCTCGTCCAAGCCGTGCGCCACTGGCGTCCCTACCTCTGGGGCCGCCGCTTCGTTGTTCGCACCGACCACTTCGCGCTCAAGTTCATGCTCGATCAGAGGCTGTCCACAGTGCCTCAACACCAATGGATCAGCAAACTCTTCGGGTTTGACTTTGCCGTTGAATACCGCCCTGGCCGCCTGAACACCGTGGCGGATGCTCTGTCTCGCCGCGAGCAGAGTATCGGGACGCTGGCAGCCATCTCTGGGCCTTCGTTCAACTTCTACGACGACCTCCGCGCCGAGCTCCAGAACGACACCGAGCTCCGCCGACTCCGTGACACCATTGTCGCCGTCGCCGATCGCGGAGAGCCGTGGCGTGTGTAGCGCGGCCTGATCCTTCGAGGCGTCAGCGTCTTTGTGCCGGCCGCGTCCCAGGCCCTGGACGTGGTGTTGCCGCTCGCACACACCGCGGGCCACGAGGGCATCCAGAAGACCCCCTAGCGCCTCCGCCGGGATTTCGTCGTCGACCATGACCGCCGGGTGGTCACCGAGTTCGTCTGCGCGTGCGCTGTGTGCCAGCGGAACAAGACGGAGGCCCTGCACCCGGCAGGACTGCTGCAACCCCTCGACATGCCATCCCAAGTTTGGACGGATATCTCCATGGATTTTATCGAAGGGCTTCCCAAGGTGAGCGGCAAGAGCGTGATCCTCACCGTTGTTGATCGGTTCTCCAAGTATGCGCACTTCATTGCCCTGGGCCATCCCTACACGGCGACGTCCGTAGCGCGCGCGTTCATCGCTGACATCGTTCGTCTACACGGCGTTCCGGTGTCTATCGTCAGTGACCGCGACCCAGTGTTCACCAGCCATGTGTGGCGCGATCTGTTCAAGCTCTCTGGCATCAAACTCCGGATGAGCACGGCCTTCCATCCGCAAACGGACGGACAGTCGGAGGCTGGCAACAAGACCATCGCCATGTACCTCCGGTGCATCACCGATGACCGGCCGCGGGCGTGGCTGGATTGGCTACCGTGGGCGGAATACCGCTACAACACGACGTTTCACTCGGCGCTGAGAGCGACGCCCTTCCAGGTGGTCTACGGCAGGCCACCCCCAGCACTGCTGCCATATGAGCCGGCTTCGGCTCGGACTGCCGCGGTGGACGTGCTTCTCCAAGACCGCGACGCCTTTCTCACTGATGTCCGGGACCGTCTTCTCGAAGCTCAGTCCTACGCCAAGCGTCACTACTACGAGGGTCATTGGCTTTTGGAGTTTTCTATCGGTGACTGGGTCTGGCTCATGCTACTTCACCGTCCTGCGCAATCCTTGGTGCCTGGTGCACGAGGCAAGTTGGGACCGCGTTACGCGGGACCCTATCAGGTGCTCGAGCACATTGCTGAGGTGGCCTATCGCCTACAGCTGCCGGCGGGGGCGCGCATCCATGACGTCTTCCACGTGGGGGTGCTCAAGCCGTTCCGTGGTCCGGCACCCGCGACACCACCGGCATTGCCTCCCTTGCAGTTGGGGCGTGTGCTGGAAGTCCCTAAGCGCGTTGAGCAGGCCCAGCTTCGTCGAGGCGTGTGGCATGTGCTGGTGCAGTGGGCAGGACTTCCACGGGCGGAGGCCACTTGGGAGCCGGTGACCGGATTTCGCCGAGCCTTTCTGTAACAACCCTAAAATTCCTATAGGATTTGTTGAATGCAAAAATGGGGATTTAAAAATTTTTGGTGAAATTGAGTGCATGCAAACCAGCATATAAGGTTGTTCTCTATTTGCTCCATTTGCTCTTAGGCAAATTTAAAATTAAATTAAAAATAATCTGAAGTGCTAAGGACCAAATAGTGGTGATTTGGAGTTAATTTGATTTTATTGGAGTTTTGGTTGGTTTGAATTCAAATTCTAGATTTGAATTCAAACACTAACTTGGCCAAACTAATTTTCAAACCCTTCTAACTGCGTGGGCCGAATTCTGTTCCAAAAGTCCGGAAGCCACCCTCCAACTTTTCTCCGAGGCAACCTAGCCAGCCAGCCCAGCCGGCCTTGCGGAAGAGTACACCTACCAGTTTACAGAATTAGCCCGCTATTGTTAACACCAAAAATTGGCACCTGAAAGAGGCTGACAAGTGGGCCATATTTGATAGAAAGATCCTGTTCGGCAGGAAGGTCTCCTTCGAAGCATTCGGTAAAAGATGCTCTGCGGTCGGGAGTCCATCATCGAATCGGCAAGGGAGCTACTCTATGGAAAGCATTCGGGAACGCGTGATGACGTGGATTCAATATAAGGAAGAAGCCGATTTGATAAAGAATATGAGATGAATACGGCGCTTCGACGTATATCTTTGGAAATAAACGTTTTGTAATCGTAGTCGACTAGGAATAGTATCAAAACCAGGGTATAAATATAAACCCGTGGTGATTGTAATAAGCATCGAACAATCATACAACAAACCGGCCTTGCGCCACCTTTTCGAGTCCTTTAGTCGTGTCGTCGAAATCTTCGAGAGGAACCATCGATCCGTCGACCTCCGTAAGTATCGACAACCTTGTATCATGCTTAGTATCATGCGGTGGATTTAAGCTTGGTATGAGAAGGCTTCTTTGTTAAATCATGAGTCATGCGGTAGGCTAAGGTTTAGCTTGAAGCAAGTTATCGGCTCTATTAGATTGTGGCAAAGATCTAATAGATTCATTAAGTTACCTTGTGTTATTTGGGTTTTACTTTATGTTTAATTCATATAACACCCTTTTTGCCCAGTCTAGATTGGTTAGGTTCGGTTTTGATTCATCGCAAGACATGACCATGTTACCTTACATAGCCGAATTCAAACCAATCTAGATTGCCACGTGTCGCGGGTTCAAAATGCCGCACGGCCGCCGCAGAAAATCCTGCACAGCCACAAAACGATCCCGTGCACCCGGCTCTTGTGAGCCACACACACGGCGCACGGTGGACTCAGTCCACAGCGCCCGGACCCAGCCGAACCCCTTCGTGGGCCAATTTCCGCGCCTTAAGTCCAGTTAACCTCCCTGAACTTTCCCGGCCCAGTCGCTTTCGGCCCAGTTCCAGCCCGCGAAACCTTTTTCCCTTTTCTTTTTCCCGCTGACAGCCCGGCCCCACCTGCCATTGACTCTGTTAGGCTGACTTGTGGGCCCACTGACCCGCTGACCCCGCTGACCATTGACCGTTGACTGGTCAACGTTGACCAAGTCAACACTGACGTCATCCGGGCCCACGATGACGTCAGCAAGGCCGGCCCCATGACGTCAGCAGTGATGACGTGGCACGCCGTGGTGCTGCCACGTGTCCCGTCTGCTGTTTTTCTTTTTCCGGAAATTATTTATTATTTTCAGAAAATGATTTAAACTTTGAAAATTAATAGTAAATCAACCGTAGCTCAGAAAAATATGAAACCAGTTTCTATAATTTTCTAAAATCATGACCTACGCGTTAGTGTAGAGTTTGGTGTTCTTTGAGTCTTCCTTTCTCGCTGTTTTGGTATTTCTTTGCTAGTAGCCGCGTCTTATTTTTATTTATCGCAACCCTAGGAGCTCCGGAGAGCCAGGAGGAGCCGGACTACTACGACTACAGCTTCGAGGAG
>OAMR01000541.1:882039-904703 GCA_900205405.1 Echinochloa crus-galli
GATGATGATATACCTGCACTGCCATTTATCTACCCTGTTTCCTTGCTACCTATTTTCCACTTTGCGAGAATGCTATGCTTGCATGTGTTGGGATGGTTGTGATTGATCTTCTTGGCGTGAGTTTGGGTGGCTTGGGAGGAGGAGTGCAGCTAGGCGGTGGAGGCGAGTGATAACAACCCGGTCTTTTGATCGGGGTGCTTTGGAACTGCACTAGGACAGTTCCTACGGAGTACCTGTTGCGGGTACACTTATGGATTCCCTGAGATTGATGGATTTGAGGAGTTTGGGCGACAATTAAGGATCCGGTTCGAAGTCACCTTCCAGACGTGGATTACAGTGCTCACCATCTACCCAGAATAGGGAGGGTTCCAGCAAGCCTACTGGGTGCGGTACCAGGACTGTAGGAGATTCGAGTTTGATATGTGTAAGGGGGACTCGTTGTGGCGTACTCTCCCTGATTTACCATAGCCCCCGACTGGCCCCGGTGGGAAGGTTTCACATCCCTGGGAAAGATGTTAGCGTGCAGATGTTTCCCGAGCCCAGGGAAGCAGGATGGTACCGTTACTCTTTAGGGTCTCTGCTGTGGGCTGTGTCTCAAGACGGCTCATGACCGTCTGCAGCCCGGATGGTTCCTGGAGTGCAACCTCTGCAGAGTGAAAACTATACGTATAGCCGTGTCCACGGTTATGACGACCGCATCTGGATCGATGGAGATTAGCCCGGGACTCTGCTTTCTTACCTCATCCTTGTTTTGGGTTATGAGAGGTTGGACCAGCGTTTGCTGTTGAGACAAGGTGGGGAGGGAGCTCATCGAGTCGACTAGAGAGTGAAAGGAGTTGGTGGATTGTTATTCCGGGAACCTGTTGAGGCAGGACGAGCCCGATGTGGTTGAGAGGATGATGGTTGGTTTTGGGGAGTGTGATCTATCTGGTGAGGACAGGAGTTGGTGTGAGATGAACCTGGGAATCTGCTGCTGCTCGCATAGGAAACCCTCAGCTTATATTTCTTGAATATTTTATTACTAGAATAGTCCACTTTATAGCTTGCATCATATTATGGTTGGTTACGTGGACCTGTCCCATTTCCTTGGGGATAGACTTTGGGTACACAGGAGAAGACCCCGACCACGAGTTTAACCAGGATGGATGGTACGACTGAAGGTTGCGCGTGCGCTCAAGGATGCCTGTGGAGTGGACCCAGATGATTTAGCTACCGTGTCGTAGCAGTTTCTCATTGTCGTTGTAGCCCTGAGGGCTTGTATCAGACCGCTATGTTTCTATATATGTCATGTATTGGATCTTTTATCGCTGTATGGATGTGATATTCTACTGAGATGAGTTCTGTACGAGATAGCTGCTATTCCTGGGACTATTTCGAGGGTACAGGGAGTCGGATTCTCGTAATTGGGAATCCGGTTCGTTTCACTTTCCGTCGTTCCAGCTCGAGAACGAGTTGTTTGTCGACGGCGGGAGTGATGTTATGGTCGGCCAAGTCTATCAGCGCCGCAACAGAGGGAAGCGCGACTCGGGAGCGACAGCACGCGACGCGGAGGCGGGAGCGCGCGACGCGGGAGCGGGCGCGCACGACGCGGGAGCAGCGGCGCCAGGAGTTCCACTTCCCAAAGAATAGGAGATTAGCTTTAGTTTGTTAAAGAATAAAGTTTGTTAGACGTTGGCTATATAGCCCAACCATTTGATAATGAGAAACTCAGCTGGAGATTGATTCAATCTCTCCCGCGCCCTAGCTCTCTCGTTCGTGTCGACGGCGTCGCGTCCTCGCCAACGTCGGCTTCCCCGACCCCGGCCTCCTGTCAACCACGACTACTTCTTGAGGGGGCGAAGCAACGATCCTAACACACAGGAATAACAATCTCTAATAGAGCCAACCTGGTGTGGTTTCTGTGATAACAGCAGTGACAAAAAGGCACATTGTGGTGAGTTCTTGCCTTGTCTCTAAACAATCTAATGCTTGTCCACAAAAGCCAAAAAAAAATCTTATGTTTCTCTAGACAGTATAAATAATCATATATCAGGAAATAATATCAATATAGCAAATAAACTGACAAATCTTATACCAAAGATTCGTAGAGTATATGCACTGTTGGGAAACCTATTTGTGTCTATCACCGTTCAAAACTGTCGAACTGTACTTGTGTGACTGGAACACATGCAAACTTTCCCTATTATTATTTTTTAACAAAAAAGAATGAAACTTTTTCCCTAGAAGACCATAGTACACCTTCTACTTATGCACATCTATCTCTTCATTCTGTCCATACACTTTTTTGCATGACCCACCTCCCTCCACTTTCATGTGACCAACACCTACCCCAGCATGTTGAGTAGCACAGGGTTGCCATCAGTCTTCTTTGAGCTACAACACCATAACTGCAGTAGCAGTACGTAGCGACGAGGCTTCCTCAATAGCTCTATAGCAGAGCATATAGAGGAGGCTTTCTCAAGATCCAATCATCCACAACATGTGAAGGCAGCAATAATGCAAGGAAAAAAGCGATCAAGTGGGCCCCACAATGTGAAAATATTTTTTTTCCTCGAACCACACATCATTACATTAAGGTAGAAAGCAAAGAACCCGAGAACGGGCCAAACAAAGAAAAACAGAACACACACACCCACACCAAGAAACTAAATTTCCATTTGACTTGTTTAATCCAACCAAAAGACAATCTTGGCAGGGGCCTCCGGTGCTTGGCAGGGGCCTCAAAGATCAGGGAGCCGGTGCCTAGGTTGCTGACCATCTTGGCCTAAAAAGCCTATGCTCGTTTTTTGGTCTGTGTAGGTCGTCCCTAATATTTTACCATGGCGAAATTATAATTGTATGTGTGTGGTGCCATTTTTATGGTGCCTAGTGTGGTCTGTCTAGACCGTTGTACGTTTCTTCTACCTTAATGAAATGACGCGCAGTTCTCCTGCGTGGTTCGAGAAAAAAAAAGACAACCTTGTCCCTCACTTAGGCAATCAAACACAAGGCATGTAGATGAGTATATGCCGCATTTAGGTACTGTTTGTAATATTCATTACTATATATAATTTTACCTACTGTATTGAAAGAAACAAACTAAAGAAAATAAAATGTGCTTTTCAATCTTACTTTTTCCGTCCTTTGAAAGCACCGGTAATATCATCAGCAGTTGGCTTGTCTGTGAATTCAGCTATAAGAACATATTTCTCTTTCCCATTGGCGTCATCAACCCTTCGATAAATCTCATATTTATTTGGATAAGCCATCCTGTAGCAATATGTCAATCTTGATTGTAATGGTTGAAATAAAACAGAAACACTATCAAGACAGTATACTATTTGGAAGAAAAAAATTGGTTATATAAACCTTAAAGCTCCCATAATAGGATAGAATGATCCAGCGTAGTAGAGAAGCCGAAATGAATAGCAAGTCTCGAATGATGCAGCATACTTTAGCCTCATGTCTCTTCCCATTGTCTGATCATCAGAAGTTAAGAAGCCAACTGAAATGTCAATACCGGTGGCTCTGATAAGATTAGCTTTAAGTCCCAAAAATCACTTACTTGCATTACACCACTGGATCCAGGCATATCCTGGAAATGTAAATTTGGGAACTTAGTTAGCACCCAATAATGATAAGGCGTTATTTTCTTTATTTTCTGTATACGCAATCATTTAATATAATCCAAAAAAATTGAGCTATAAATCACTAAAATTGGAAAGTCAGAAAAGTTAAATACTAGAGGAAAGGATCTTCATGATTTTTATTTTTGTCTACTTTGATGTTCAGTAATTCTATGATGCCCTTGGAAGAAAATCAAAAATTTAGCTCAGTTTCATCACTAAAAGTATCTCACGTGCTACGGAATAGAGTTTCTGTCGAGCAGTCGAACTTGTTCAACAATGAGGACCTTTCAGAATTTATTTAAATTTTTAGAACTACTACCTCCAGTATCCCACCAAATAGGTACAACGTATAGTTACAATCTCTTCAGAATAGTCATGAGAGCAATTATTAGAGCGAGACAATAAAAGGAAAGTGAGAAATATTTTTTGGTCAAAACCTTTAGGCGAGGGTTTACAAGAATCACAGGTCTGTCACCAGCAGCATCAGTCATAGCCCTCATATCCTGCAAATTTTCTAAAATGACAGTGAAGATCGAGAGGTGGTTATTATACAACTATTTAAAATAGAATGGAACGCATAGAATCTTTACATCAATTATGCAGTTTCCAACAGCATTTTGGGGAGCAATGAGGACAAACATATCATCTTCTTTGTCAACCTCGCTAGCGCCTGTAGTTTCAGGTCACACCATTATGATACTAGAAAAATCAGGAATTCCAGACAGACAAAACAGGAGAAGGGAACAACAAATATGTATATCTTGTGATGTTCGTTCTAGCAATATTTAGCATTACAAGAATCAACTGTAGAAAAAGTTATAGATACATTAAATCTACCATAATGGTATAACGATAATGCTTATGCATACATGAATGTAAAGATTTCTACTCAAAAATGCATTTTACCTATTTTCCAATATAGCATTTGGCTCATATTCCTAGTCAGTTCAAATTAATATTGATTCTCTTCAGGATGCAACAGGTGATGATTCAATCTAATAGTTATGATGCTTCATTTCAATCTGAAGTATTGAGTAGTGGGCAACAGACCTACTGCTCCAATGTTAATGAAGGTACCCTTCGCCCCATAGTCACCCCAGTCCATGAATTCCAGAATTTTTCTGGTTCCTGCAAGTTGAAGTGGGATGCCAGCAAATGCACCTTGCCCCATGGAGCCTTGAACACAGACCTGGTATCAAGTGACAAGTCTCATATTTTTGTTACTAGGGGGGATAAGAAATAGTATATGCATCGTTGCAATAATCACCTTGACACGTTTTCCATCATCAGCAAAGCATAGAGAAAGTTCTCTTACAAGTTCCATGAGTGTTCCTATGCGATAAACATCCTGACGATAAAAATTATTTGGTTGAAGTTAAAATCAGCAGTGTTTTCTTACGGTCATCACAAATATATCTGTCTAAGCATGTGTAATCTTACCATTTCAGGGTTAAGTTCAGGAATGTTGATATCAATCTGCATGTTTGGGGAAATGAGGACAGCGGTCAGCATATCCCAATAGTCGGTAACTGAACTAGAAGCAATTATTCGATTGTTCAGTCAAAAATTAATCACATGAAGCTCACATATTTTAGTAATAATAATACAAGATGCCTAAATTATGTCCTACAGTGATTCCAATATTTTAATGAAATTAACAATATGGAAAAGATAAGTAGCAACCTGCAGCCGAGTCTTTTTATATTGAATAGCACGTTTTGTAGCTTGTACTACATCATCGTAGAAGTATTTCCTAATTTCCCTGGAATGTGGAATGTTATTCAATCTTGTCGGAATTCCACGCCACTCCTGGGTCACAGCCATTAAAAGTATATGAACATACAGATCCAAGTCCTCAGACATCACTTTAAAAGTTCTTGATTAAGACGAAACTGCAGTATTATATTGTGCATACATTTTTTGAACCTGTGTCCACAGAATCTGGTGGTTTTCCTGTAAAATGAAAAGGTTTGATCATTTTTATAAATAATAGGACCATGTTTAAATGTAACTGTTAAAAAAAAGGCAATGAGAATTGAAAAATGCTAAAATGCTTGACTAGTAAAAGTATCAAAACTTCCCGTGATTTATGGGTTTAAACAAATAATGGAAAATTGAAGATGAAACACTGTACAAAGATGATGCCAAAGCGGCAACCTTTTTAGTATACCATATTATTTTCTGGTTCACTTGCAGTAATGAAAGTGCATCTAGGCAGTGTTTTGGTGATTTGTATGACAACAAGATTAATGATCTAACTTGTTTGCTTAAGCATATGAGCAGGGTTTTATTGTCAAAGGATATTCATGTAATATATTTGTTGATAAGTAAAGGTGCTCATCATTGGTTTATAGTGTGAAAGCAAACAAGTGGATGTGATCCCATGCAACCAATATAGGAAATGACAAGTCATGCGAATTTTGGTCATCAACACGATTTGTATGAAGGGATGTCAACACATAGCATGCATTAACCTAGCCTCATCTAGTAAAGCAATGCAATGCATCCAATCATTGTTGAATCATATGAAGAAGTGGCTTATGAATTGGTATAGATTAGTGATCATACACTTGGAAATTCTAAGTCACTAGCTAAAGTGGGATTCGCTCAGCAAGAATGGAATGTTGAAGCCCTCAAGTTGATATTGCTCAAGTATGGCATCAATGAAGACATAGAAGCTCAAGTGGAGAGTTTATTTATTATTTGCAATCTTGAGTATAGGAATGCCGTACTATCAAGAGGGATGCAACATTAGTTGTTTGACTACATACCAAAAAGTGCTCATAGGTCAACCCATGTGAGATAGCCTTTGGGAAGAGTGTTTTGGGGTTTAGTGTGCTGAAAGTGCCAAAACCAGGATGACCGGTTTTGGAAACCAAGATGACCGGTTTGGGAGCTCAGAGGGTAACGGCTAGTTTTATTCAAAAACCGGTGTGACCGGTTTTGGAAACCGGTGTGACCGGTTTCTCCCGGGTATAACGGCTAGTTTTTGGGTGTGGGGTATTTATATCCCTTGGCCTTCTCCTTTGAAGGCTGCTTGTTCCATTGGGTCCCTTGAGCGTCCAGAAGCACTTCAAGCACTAGCAAGCTCTCCCCAAGCCTCTCTTTGTGAGAGTTGGTTGAATTTGTTCATATCTTTGGATTTGGGTTGAGAGGGATTGTGTGAGTGAGCAATAGAGAGCTAGAGAGCTAGCCAAATCAGTAAGGAGTGAATCCATAGCTTGAGCACTTGAGGTTGAGGTCTAGCAACTCGTTGAAGCATTTTTTACTCTTGGAGGTGAAGCCTCCTAGACGGCTAGGCGTCGCCGGTGAGCCACCAAGGTTGTGGTGTGCCACAGATTGTTTGTGCAGCTGTGGTCTTGCCTCCTTCGGGGAAAAGATCAAGTTAGTGGAACCGAGGAGATAGCTCGACCTTTGGGTCACTAAGGGCTTCCTCAACGGAGACGTAGGATTCGCTGCGCTTTTGGGCGGCCTTTGGGCAACAGCGAATCTGAACTTCGGGAAACAACTCGCTGCGTCTCCAATTTGGTTTGCCTCACAATTTCCTTTCTAGCACATAAACTTGCTTCCGCTTCGATCTACTTGGTTATGCTTGTCTTGTGTGCGGGGACTAGTTGGGCCTGTTTGAAATCATCTACACAAGCACCTCATCAAGTTGCATTTGTGCTAGAGCTCAAAAAGGGGGTTAATTTACTTTGTTGTGGTTCTCAGTCAGAAACCGGTCTGACCGGTTTCCCAAACCGGTCTGACCGGTTTTGGTCCGTAGTTTCCGGAGGTTTTTGCGGAGTATCCGGACCTGGTCCGGAGTTTCCGGACAAATCTCCGGAGTATCCGGAGTTTGAGCTGACAATTTGTTTTAAGTGCTGAAATTTGCAGAATCACCTATTCACCCCCCCTCTTTGTAGAATCACCTATTCACCCCCCTCCCCTCTAGGTGACAATCACGGTCCTTTCAATTGGTATCAGAGCTTGGCCTCACATCGAAGCTTAACCGCCGTGAGGAAAGATGTCAACTTCATGTGAGGTAACCGTCGAGCCACTAGTTAGTGACGGCTCTAATTATGCTACTTGGTCTGCTCATGTACTTGATATTGTTAGGACCATGGGTCCTCTTATTGAGCAGGTTGTAGTTGAGGGAATCCATACTCCAAATGTTGATTGGAACAACATGTCCAATATGACACAAGAGGAGATGGATTGTCTTCAACTCAACGCTCGTGTCGCTAACTTCTTGTTTAGTGTCTTGAGCAAGGAAGTGAAGAGTCTCATCCTAAAAGGTGAGATGATTCAAGTTGATGCTCACCTCATTTGGGCTCAACTTGAAGAACTATTCTCAAGCACAAAAGGCGACAAGCAAGAGCCAAGTCACATGATGAGTGCTCAACATCATCAGCAACATGCACTGAGCCTCATGTGACTATCACCAAGGAGCAAGAGGGCCAAAACAACGCAGCTGCAGGTTCTCTACTAGAACCGGTCCAACCGGTTTCCAAAACCGGTCTGACCGGTTTGGGCAGAGAAGATGCACATGGCCGCAAAAGGAGTTGTCGACGCCGCACAAGCAAGACTTTCAACTCAGAAGCTTTGATTACTTCTAGTGATGAAGTGTCAAAGTGTTTTATGACCAAAAACAACAAGAAGACCAAGAGGGGCGAAAATGCAATAATTGGGACTATCCAAGCTCTCACCGAGGAGTTTGAGAGAGTCAAGTCCATGAATGTCTCCTTGGTCTGTAAGTATGATAAATTGGTCGATGATTATGCTTGTGCCATTAACTCGCTCTCATGTGTAGCGGCCGTGGAAGAAGATAACCAAGTGCTCAAGCAAAAGCTTGGTTTGCTAGCTAGTGAGCATGGGATGCTACAAGCAAAACATGAGCAACTCTTGTGTTCTCATGAAGAGCTTGTAGAGTCACATGTCTTGCTAGACATAGCTCATGAGGTTATGGTAACATCGGTAAAATCCTTTGAACCTTAAACTCACACATGCACATGCTCACAAGCTGAAATTATTTTGTCTTGTGTTAACCCATGTTGCTCCCAAGCAACAAAATCTTGTGATGAGCATGTGATTGTAGAATCTTGTGACGACCTCATTGCTAAAGAAAATGAAGATCTCATGCAAGAGGTTGAAAGGCTGAAGAAGGACTTGATCGAGTTAAAGGGCAAGGGTCAAGTGCAACCTTCTCAAGATAACCGTGACTACATTGTGAAGAAGCTTAAGAAGAGACAAATCGCCACTAACCCAAGCTCCCAGCAAGATCAAGCTCACAAGCACAAGATTCCCGCTGGTGAGAAGAAGAGCCTTGATCATATCAAATGTTTAAGTGCTCAATAATGGGACACTATGCATTCATGTGTCCACCCAAGAGGAACAAGAAGTCCCCTACAAGAAGAGAGAAGCAAAGAGCAAAGACAAGGGCATGCTTTAGATGCAAGGAAAAGGGCCACTTGATTGCCGAGTGCCCAATTCCACAGGATGCTGTCTGCCCTGCCAAAACCGGTCTGACCGGTTTGGCAAACCGGTCTGACCGGTTTCAGGCAACAGCAGCCCAAGCACCTTTGAAGAGGGCCTCTCAAGTCAACTTATCAAGCACAAAGTCAAGAAATGATGATGGCCACAAGAAGAAAGTCAGAAGAGGTTCAAAAGGGGCCCGAAGCCGTGTTTGCTACACGTGCCGGACCAAGGGACATTTGGGTAAGATTTGTCCAAATGGTATAAAATCCAACCTCGTGCATTATGACTTTGCTAAGCTTAGGAAGGAAAAAGTGAGCACCTATGCTACTAGGGTGATTGACTCACCACAAACTAGCATAAGGGCCATTTGGGTTCCTAAGCAACTTGTTGCTAACCTTGTTGGACCCAACATGAGTTGGGTACCAAAGAGTGCTTGATGAGAAAGCAGGGACGACGAGATGCATTGAAAGCTTGGCTAGGGAGTAATCACTCATGTACAAGTATCTAGCCAAGACAAGTTGCTTCCGCTCTATAACTCTTACCCAATGACATCTCGATAAAATTATGCTTAATTTGACTAAGTTTCAGTCACTCATTCCTTTGGTAGGATCAAGTGTTTTCAAGTTCTTTAACTCGTGTGACATTTGATAGTGACTAAAACTATTTTCATGAATTTATTCAATACATGCCGCATGGTGCTTTTAATGGCTCTCAAGTAGAGCAAAGTCTTGTCATGAGCAGGAAAATCAACACTCTGAATATTGGAAGACAACACGACAAGACACAAGCAAAATCACTCAAATGGCACAAGTCTGGCGAAACCGGTCTGACCGGTTTGATACCGGTTTGCCAAACCGGTCTGACCGGTTTGGCCCAGAAAAGTGCTACTTGAGTGAATGAATGAGAAATGGAGATGCAAATATAATATTTGATGAAGCTCTCATTTTGGCATGTATCTATGAACTTATGCCTATGTGGTAGTAAGTTTTCTTGACACATTTCAATACAAAGCAATTTATTGTGTGCCGTGACCAAATATTGAAATAATCCATCCATGTCACTCATAAGACAAAGTGCATGTCACATGCCTTCCATGCATGATGCACATATTCAGGGGGAGATTACTTCAATATTTGTGTCCTTGAGACTAAGAATTCTTTTAGGGAAATTGTAGTCTCAATGGTGAGAGATAAATTCTCTCATTTGGAGTTGTCAATTCTATTTGCGATCCATAGTGGTAAATTTGTATCATCCCATATCTTGGATCTTGCTTTTAATATATGTTTTGGCAACTCACCATAATATAGTCTAAATTCCTTTATTTGATCTTGATTGACTCAAAACTAGTGCATGTGAGCCTCTCCTACACAATACATATGCACTAGAGAAAGGAATTTGGTCTATATTGTGAGGTTTTCACATTTAATGATCCATTTGCCATCCACATATAAAGGTCATTAATGTGAAACTTGTTGTTGTGCAAATTAATGTATTCTTTATCAAATGGCTCATCTCATGAGAGAATACACATGGCTTAATTAGAAATATTGTACAACAATTATGACTAGAGGCAAAGGTATGTTTTCTATTAACTAGTATTTACCTTGTGCATCTAGGCTTTTTTATCATGCTAGCTTGTGCATTTGCATGCAATTATATTGAGCATTTCTCTTGTGTACCAATTAGATATTTGATTGACATCTTCTCCATAATTGACTTTTGTCAAGTGTTGTTAAACGATGAAAGATGTGAGTCAAATATGCTAACTTGGTCTTTAACTCAATATGTGTGCATGTGGTTGTGATATAGGATAAGTTTTTGAAAAATACAACTAGCATGATAGGTTATGTGCTATTTTGAAAATATTTGGGTTTTGGTCGTTTGATTACCATTGATCTATTTGTGACTATAGTTAACCTTGCTTGATTGATGGCTAGTCACAAATAGTGAGATGTTCTCAAGTCCATAAATCCTTATCTATCCATCCATCTCTTTTCCATCTTTCTTGGAAGAAGCAAGAGTTAGTGGAGCTTTTGGAATTTACATATCTATCTCTTCCAAGTGCGCTCAAGGTCATAAGTGGTTCAGCTGTTTTGGACATCCTGGAGTATCTGGGTCCAGGCCGGAACTTTATTGTTCCAGGTACCCCTTCTTGTTTGGACGTTCTCGGATAATCTGGAAGGCATCCGGAGTGTCCAGGGTCGCAGGTTTCATTGGAAATCCTTTTTCTCTTCTGAAGACTATCATGAGATTTTGAAGATCAAGACCACCTTATGCAATCTCAGATCAAGTGAAGAAACTTTGGAGACCAAATCAGAAATTTTTGGACAAGTTCCAGCCACCTGGGAAAAACCGGTCTGACCGGTTTCCCAAACCGTTCTGACCGGTTTGGCCTAGGGAGCTGGCCCACCTGGATTTACTGCTCTCCCGTGATTCTCTCTCTCCATTCTTACCCATTCACCACGCCTCTCTCTCCTCTCGTTTTCACCGTAGAAGAGCCCCCAATGACGATTTCTTGATTCATCCAAGGAAAAGTTGGTTTCTTGGTGGGATTGGAGTGCTCCAAGGCTGCTACATTGGATCCCCATCAAGTTTTGGATTCAAATCTTCATCTTCTCTCGTCCAAGGCTGCTACATTGGATCCCCACCAAGTTTTGGATTCAAATATTCATATTCTCTCGGTTTCAAGTCTCTCAAGGTATTCAAATCTTCCCATCGCCCGATCTACTCACTCGATGAATATCTCTTATGGCGGGACTTCAGTTCTCGACAGCCCCATCTCCTACTCCCGGAGACTTTGCTTCACAGGCAGCAGCTTCCATCTTTGGTACCACTACAGCTCCTAGTCAGGGTATGTTTAGCACATCTGCACAAGTCCTTCGTTTGCAACATGTTTAGCTCTTATAAGATGTAGGGATATTTTATCCTGCAGTATATCTCTCAAAATCTTGATCATGTCACTGTCTTGGATTGATTCCAACTTGATTTGGTTCAGCTCGGGTAAAACCGGTCTGACCGGTTTCTGAAACCGGTCTGACCGGTTTGTCTCTGAGCTGTCCCAAATCCTATTGGATGCTCACCAATTGATCCTATCTTTTGTCAATCTTGTCCTGGTACTTATGCTATGTGTTCCATATCTTGTGAACCCAGGAAGGACAGTGGAAGATGCCGAAGGGATCGCACGCCGAGAGAGTCAAAAAGAGTCGCCAAGATCCATCTATTGGCAGCAGCTCGCAAGCGGCTGGTGGGAGATCTTTGAGGCCTAGGGGGCCAAAGAGAGCAGCTGAGCAGCAGATTGAGGATGTAGATGTAGTGGAGAACACCACTAGCGATGATGATGAGATTGAAGATGAGAATTATAGAGTTGAGTTCCGACATAGGAGTGGGGCAGCAGGTGATGAGGATGATGATGATGATGATGACAATGATATAGCAGAGGGATAGGGAGAGAAAGAAGAAGAGGAGGAAGAGGGCAATGGTGATGATGATGGAGAGCCACCATTTCCTAGAGTTAGAGAGCCAACCGTCCTTGCTACGTGGAGGGTGGTAAACTATAGAGCTCTAGGAATGACAGATACAGCTAGAGATCAGAGGAGAATAAGCCCTATTGGGGCCCCAAGGACAGCCACCGACTATAGGTTTCACACAGCTTTTCAGCAGGATTATTATCAGTCAGCTGTCACCATAGGGAAGATCACATGTGAGCAGCAATGGGTTGATTGGGAGTACATGGAGAAAGCTGAAAATGTGATCTTTGATCAAATCATTGAGACATGCAAGCGAGAAAGATTTACCGCATTATGGGCTACCGGTGGGATTGGAACACATAAGTAATAGCTCAGTTCTATGCCACAGTCTACATTGAGGGAGATGAGCTAGAGACCAGGAGGATGCATTGGATGACCGAGGGAACCTGGTATAGCGTTTCCTATCTAGCCTTTGCAGAGTTACTTGGCTTCAGGCAGGCTGACAGGAGTCGGCATAGGCTACACCTAGATGGAGTCTTCCCAGCTGTGGACATGAAGTTCATGTATCCTAGCACCGAGACAGGAGGTAACTTTGGGAAGGTCGCCGGACTTTACACATATTACTCGGTGTTCAACCGATTGCTTAGAGCGACACTTGCTCCTAGGGGTGGCAACACATCTGATATATCATAGTTTGCCAAGAACTTGCTTGCTAGGATGAGACCTGGGAGGACAAGTTCTGTGTGGGTGATTACATTTGGGACGAGATCAAGCATATTTCTGAAAATCCTCAGAAGCTTTGTGGTTATGCACCTTATCTCATGAGGGTTATAGAGAAGGTCACGAACATTTCCTTTCATTGTGATGTATCTCATGGGAGACTTCGTGTACCAATTCCAAAGAAGATCAGACTTCCATCTCCACGAGCAGACCCACCAGAAGACACAGAAGCAGCAGAGCTGCAGCAGCAGCGGCACAGAGAGCAGCCCCAGCAGTTTGACACTTCACAGCAGCAGCCTGACCAAACCGGTCTGACCGGTTTGGCAAACCGGTCTGATCGGTTTGGGTCTGGCAGCAGTGCACAGCCCGGGCAGCGGACATCTCCCATTAGAAGGTTCATCTCCATGTTCACAGGGATTTGCAAAGGTCAGAGGGATGTCCGAGTGGATCTTAGGCAGCAGAGGATCGATAGCAAAAAGACTCGTGATGAGTTCAAGAAGATGCGTGCCATATTGATTCCGAACAACCCTCCATCTCCCATCTCTCCTCCACTTGAGCTACCTGAGATTCCGCCGCTTAGAGACATCATGACCGATCACATGAATGCGGGCTACTTTGAGGAGTATGGTGACATCTTTGTATATGGACCCGTTGCATCGAGCTCACAGCCTCCACCACCGGTTCCACCTCCGTCAGTTGGTGCTCCAGGGACATACTGGTGAGCTCTCATTTCTTTTTAATATGTGCATTTGGCATGTGAGGCCAATTTTTTTGATATTCCACTCAAATCACATATTAAGGGGGAGCTCATATTATATCTCAAATGTTTAGAGCTTTAAATTTCATATCTTTTGTAAGCTTTAAATAATCCATCCATGTCACTCATAAGACAAAGTTGTGGCCGAGGAACTTTGCTAGGGTGAAGGAACTAGTATTGTGGATTGATCCCTAGGCATTAATCAAGCCATAACTAGTGAAGCAATGCAATGCATCAATCATTGTTGAATCATATGAAGAAGTGGCTTATGAATTGGTATGGATTAGTGATCATACACTTGGAAATTCTAAGTCACTAGCTCAAGTTGGATTCGCTCAGCAAGAAAGGATGTTGAAGCCCTCAAGTTGATATTGATCAAGTATGGCATCAATGAAGACATAGAAGCTCAAGTAGAGTTTATTTATTATTTGCAATCTTGAGTATAGGAATGCCGTACTATCAAGAGGGATGCAACATTAGTTGTTTGACTACACACCAAAAAGTGCTCATAGGTCAACCCATGTGAGATAGCCTTTGAGAGAGTGTTTTGGGTTAGTGTGCTGAAGTGCCAAAACCGGTCTGACCGGTTTGGAAACCGGTGACCGGTTTGGGAGCTCAGAGGTAACGGCTAGTTTTATTCAAAAACCGGTGTGACCGGTTTGGGAAACCGGTCTGACCGGTTTCCTCGGGTATAACGGCTAGTTTTTGGTGTGGGGTATTTATACCCCTTGGCCTCTCCTTTGAGGGCTGCTGGTTCCATTGGGTCCCTTGAGCGTCCAGAAGCACTTCAAGCACCAGCAAGCTCTCCCCAAGCCTCTCTTTGTGAGAGTTGGTTGAATTTGTTCATATCTTTGGATTTGGGTTGAGAGAGGATTGTGTGAGTGAGCAATAGAGAGCTAGAGAGCTAGCTAAATCAGTGAGGAGTGAATCCATAGCTTGAGCACTCGCGGTTGAGGTCTAGCAACTCTTGAAGCATTTGTTACTCTTGGAGGTGAAGCCTCCTAGACGGCTAGGCGTCGCCGGTGAGCCACCAAGGTTGTGGTGTGCCACGGATTGTTTGTGCAGGTGTGGTCTTGCCTCCTTCGGGGAAAAGATCAAGTTAGTGGAACCGAGGAGATAGCTCGACCTTTGGGTCACTAGGGCTTCCTCAACGGAGACGTAGGATTCGCTGCTTTTGGGCGCCTTTGGGCAACAGCGAATCTGAACTTCGGGAAACAACTCGCTGCGTCTCCAATTTGGTTTGCCTCACAATTTCCTTCTAGCACATATATTTGCTTCCGCTTCGATCTACTTGGTTGGCTTCTTGTGTGCAGGGACTAGTTGGACCTGCTAGAAATCATCTACAAAGCACTCACAAGTTTCATTTGTGCTAGAGCTCGAAAGGGGTTAATTTACTTTTGTGTTCTCAGTCAGAAACCGGTCTGACCGGTTTCCCAAACCGGTCTGACCGGTTTTGGTTCTGACTTAGTCATATTTCCAGCAAAAGTTGATCCGGAGTATCCAGGTGTTGCGGAGTCTCCGGTCCTTAACCCGGAGTATCCGGCATACCCTCGGAGTATCCGGAGTTGAACTGACAATTTGTTTTAAGTGTTGGAAATTTGCAGAATCACCTATTCACCCCCCTCTAGGTGACATCACGGTCCTTTCAATTGGTATCAGAGCTTGGCCTCACATCCAAGCTTAACCGCCGTGAGGAAAGATGTCAACTTCATGTGAGGTAACCGTCGAGCCACTAGTTAGTGACGGCTCTAATTATGCTACTTGGTCTGCTCATGTACTTGATATTGTTAGGACCATGGGTCCTCTTATTGAGCAGGTTGTAGTTGAGGGAATCCATCCTCCAAATGTTGATTGGAACGACATGTCCAATATGACACAAGAGGAGATGGATTGTCTTCAACTCAACGCTCGTGTCGCTAACTTCTTGTTTAGTGTTTTGAGCAAGGAAGTGAAGATCTCATCCTAAAAGGTGAGATGATTCAAGTTGATGCTCATCTCATTTGGGCTCAACTTGAAGAACTATTCTCAAGCACAAAAGGCGACAGCAAGAGCAAGCAAGAGCCAAGTCACATGAGGAGTGCTCAACATCATCAGCAACATGCACTGAGCCTCATGTGACCATCACCAAGGAGCAAGAGGGCCAAAAAGCAGTGCGGTTCTCTGCCGAAACCGGTCCAACCGGTTTCCAAAACCGGTCTGACCGGTTTGGCAGAGAAGCTGCACAAGGCCGAAAAGAGCCGCCACGCCGCACAAGCAAAGCCTCAAGCTCAGAAGCTTTTTACTTCTAGTGATGAGGCTTCAAGTGTTTCATGGCCAAAACACAAGAAGACCAAGAGGACGAAAATGCAAGAATTGGGACTATCCAAGCTCTCACCGAGGAGCTTGAGAGAGTCAAATCCATGAATGCCTCCTTGGTCAGTAAGTATGATAATTGGTCAATGAATATGCTTGTGCCACTAACTCGCTCTCATGTGTAGCGGCCGTGGAAGAAGAAAACCAAGTGCTCAAGCAAAAGCTTGGTTTGCTAGCTAGTGAGCATGAGATGCTACAAGCAAAACATGAGCAACTCTTGTGTTCTCATGAAGAGCTTGTAGAATCACATGTCTTGCTAGACATAGCTCATGAGGTTATGGTAACATCGGTAAAATCCTTTGAACCTCAAACTCACACATGCACATGCTCACAAGCTGAAATTATTTTCTTGTGTAACCCATGTTGCTCCCAAGCAACAAATCTTGTGATGAGCATGTGATTGTAGAATCTTGTGACGACCTCATTGCTAAAGAAAATGAAGATCTCATGCAAGAGGTTGAAAGGCTAAAGAAGGACTTGATCGAGTTAAAGGGCAAGGGTCAAGTGCAACCTTCTCAAGATAACCGTGACTACATGGTGAAGAAGCTTGAGAAGAGACAAACGCCACTAACCCAAGCTCCCAGCAAGATCAAGCTCACAAGCACAAGATTCCCGCTGGTGAGAAGAAGAGCCTTGATCATATCAAATGTTTCAAGTGCTCAAAATGGGACACTATGCATTCATGTGTCCACCCAAGAGGAACAAGAAATCCCCTTCAAGAAAGAGAAGCAAAAGCAAAGAGGACATGCTTCAGATGCAAGGAAAAGGGCCACTTGATTGCCGAGTGCCCGATTCCTCAAGAGGCTGTCTGCCCAGCCAAAACCGGTCTGACCGGTTTGGCAAACCGGTCTGACCGGTTTCAGGCAGCAGCAGCCCAACAACCTTTGAAGAGGGCTTCTCAAGTCAAGACATCAAGCAAAAGGCCAAAAATTGATGATGGCCACAAGAAGAAAGTCAGAAGAGGTTCAAGAGGGGTCCGAAGCCGTATTTGCTACACGTGCCGGACCAAGGGACATTTGGGTAAGGATTGTCCAAATGGTAATGTTCCCAAATCCAACCTCGTCCATTATGACTTTGCTAAGCTTAGGAAGGACAAAGTGAGCACCTATGCTACTAGAGTGATTGACTCACCTCAAACTAGCATAAGGGCCATTTGGGTTCCTAAGCATCTTGTGACTAACCTTGTTGGACCCAACATGAGTTGGGTACCAAAGAGTGCTTGATGAGTTAGCAGGGACGACGAGATGCATTGGAAGCTTGGCTAGGGAGTAATCACTCATGTACAAGTGTCTAGCCAAGATAAGTTGCTTCCGCTCTATGAACTCTTACCCAATGACATCTCGATAAAATTGTGCTTAATTTGACTAAGTTTCAGTCACTCATTCCTTTGGTAGGATCAAGTGTTTCAAGTTCTTGAACTCATGTGACATTTGATAGTGACTAAAACTATTTTCATGAATTTATTCAATACATGCCGCATGGTGCTTTTAATGGCTCTCTAGTAGAGCAAAGTCTTGTCATGAGCAGGAAAGTCAACACTCTGAATATTGGAAGACAACACGACAAGACACAAGCAAAATCACTCAACTGGCAAAGTCTGGCAAAACCGGTCTGACCGGTTTGCCAAACCGGTCTGACCGGTTTGGCCCAGAAAGTGCACTTGAGTGGATGAATGAGAAATGGAGATGCAAATGAAATATTTGATGAGTCTCATTTTGGCATGTATCTATAACTTATGCCTATGTGGTAGTAAGTTTTCTTGGCACATTTCAATACAAAGCAATTTATTGTGTGCCGTGACCAAATATTGAAATAATCCATCCATGTCACTCATAAGACAAAGTGCATGTCACATGCCTTCCATGCATGATGCACATATTCAGGGGGAGATTACTTCAATATTTGTGTCCTTGAGACTAACATTTCTTTTAGTGAACTTGTAGTCTCAATGGTGAGAGATCAATTCTCTCATTTGGAGTTGTCAATTCTATTTGCGATCCAAAGTGGTAAATTTGTATCATCCCATATCTTGGATCTTGCTTTTAATATATGTTTTGGCAACTCACCATAATATAGTCTAAATTCCTTTATTTGATCTTGATTGACTCAAAACTAGTGCATGTGAGCCTCTCCTACACAATACATCACATATGCACTAGAGAAAGGAATTTGGTCTATATTGTGAGGTTTTCACATTTAATGATCCATTTGCCATCCACATATAAAGGTCATTAATGTGAAACTTGTTGTTGTGCAAATTAATGTATTCTTTCTTTCAAATGGCTCATCTCATGAGAGAATACAATGGCTTAATTTGAAATATTGTACAACAATTATGGCTAGAGGCAAAGGTATGTTTTCTATTAACTAGTATTTACCTTGTGCATCTAGGCTTTTTATCATGCTAGCGTGTGCATTTGCATGCAACTATATTGAGCATTTCTCTTGTGTACCAATTAGATATTTGATTGACATCTTCTCCATAATTGACTTTTGTCAAGTGTTGTTAAACGATGAAAGATGTGAGTCAAATATGCTAACTTGGTCTTTAACTCAATATGTGTGCATGTGGTTGTGTGACATAGGATAAGTTTTTGAAAAATCCAACTAGCATGATAGGTTGTGTGCTATTTTGAAAATATTTGTGTTTTGGTCTTTTGACCTTGATCTATTTGTGACTATAGTTAACTTTGCTTGATTGATGGCTAGTCACAAATAGTGAGATATTCTCAAGTCCATAAATCCTTATCTATCCATCCATCTCTTTCCCATCTCTCTTGGAAGAAGCAAGAGTTAGTGGAGCTTTTGGAATTTACATATCTATCTCTTCCAAGTGCACTCAAGGTCATAAGTGGTTCAGCTGTTTGGACATCCTGGAATATCCGGTCCAGGCCGGAACTTTATTGTTCCGGGTACCCCTTCTGTTTTGGACGTTCTCGGATAATCTGGAAGGCACCCGGAGTGTCCAGGGTCACAGGTTTTATTGGAAATCTTTTTCTCTTCTGAAGACATCATGAGATTTTGAAGATCAAGACCACCTTATGCAATCTCAGATCAAGTGAAGAACTTTGGAGACCAAATCAGCAATTTGGACAAGTCCCAGCTGCCTGGGAGAAACCGGTCTGACCGGTTTCCCAAACCGGTCTGACCGGTTTGGCCCAGACTGGCCCACCTGGATTTACTGCTCCCCGTGATTCTCTCTCTCCTTCTTACCATTCACCACGCCCTCTCTCTCCTCGTTTTCACCGTGAAGCCCCCCAATGGCGATTTCTTGAATCAACCAAGGAAAAGTTGGTTTCTTGGTGGGATTGGAGTGCTCCAAGGCTGCTACATTGGATCCCCATCGAGTTTTGGATTCAAATCTTCATCTTCTCTCGTTCTCAAGGCTCTCAAGGTATTCAAATCTTCCATCGCCCGATCTACTCACTCGATGAATATCTTTGAAACCCTTTGGTAGAACATCTTCTGGCATGTCTAGGAACCTATCCCTAAGAGATCAATGGATTTGGTGGGCTACATTTTGCGGACCAAGGATTTGCACCCTCACTGCCAAAAGCGGTCTGACCGGTTTGGCAGTGAAGGCACAAGTCCTTCGTTTGCACCGTGTTTGCTCCATAAAGTAGGGATATTTATCTGCAGTATATCTCTCAAATCTGATCATGTCACTGTCTTGGATTGATTCCAACTTGATTTGGTTCAGCTCGGGTAAAACCGGTCTGACCGGTTTCTGAAACCGGTCTGACCGGTTTGTCTCTGAGCTGTTCCAAATCTTGTTGGATGCTCTCAATTTGAACCATCTCTTGTCAATCTTGTCCTGGTACTTATGCTATGTATTCCATATCTTGTGAACCCAGGAAAGACAGTGGAAGATGCCGAGGGGATCGCATGCCGAGAGAATCAAAAAGAGTCGCCAAGATCCATCCATTGGCAGCAGCTCGCAAGGGCTGGTGGGAGATCTTTGAGGCTAGGGCCCAAGAGAGCAGCTGAGCAGGCAGATTGAGGATGTGATGAGTGGAGAACACCACTAGTGATGATGATGAGATTGAAGATGAGAATATAGAGTGAGTTCGACATGGATGGCAGCAGGATGAGATGATGATGATGATGATGACATGATATAGCAGAGGAAGGAGAGAAGAAGAGGAGGAAGAGGGCAATGGTGATGATGATGGAGAGCCACCATTTCCTAGAGTTAGAGAGCCAACCGCCCCTGCTACGTGGAGGGTGGTAAACTATAGAGCTCTAGGAATGACAGATACAGCTAGAGATCAGAGGAGAATAGCCCTATTGGTGCCCCAAGGACAGCCACCGACTATAGGTTTCACACAGCTTTTCAGCAGGATTATTATCAGTCGCTGTCACCATAGGGAAGATCACATGTGAGCAGCAGTGGGTTGATTGGGAGTACATGGAGAAAGCTCAAAATGTGATCTTTGATCAAATCATTGAGACATGCAAAGCTAGAAAGATCTACATCATGGGCTAGGACTGGAACACAGAAGTGAATTGCTCAGTTTATGCGACAGTCTACTTTGAGGGAGATGAGATAGAGACCAGGAGGATGCATTGGATGACAGAGGGAACTATAGCATCTCCTATCTAGCCTTTGCAGAGTTACTTGGCTTCAGGCAGGCTGACAGGAGTCGGCATAGGCTACACCTAGATGGAGTTTCCCAGCCGTGGACATGAAGTTCATGTATCCTAGTACCGAGACAGGTAACTTTGGGAAGGTCGCCGGACTTTACACATATTACTCGGTGTTCAACCGATTGCTTAGAGCGACACTTGCTCCTAGGGGTGGCAACACATCTGATATATCTTGTTTGCCAAGAACTTGCTTGCTAGGATGAGACCTGGAGAGGACAAGTTCTGTGTGGGTGATTACATTTGGGAGGAGATCAAGCACATTTCTGAAAATCCTCAGAAGCTTTGTGGTTATGCACCTTATCTCATGAGGGTTATCGAGAAGGTCACGAACATTTCTTTTCATTGTGATGTATCTCATGGAGACTTCGTGTACCTATTCCAAAGAAGATCAGGGTTCCATCTCCACGAGCAGACCCACCAGAAGACACAGAGCAGCAGAGCAGCAGCAGCAGCAGCACGGAGAGCACCAGCAGTTTGACACTTCACAGCAGCAGCCTGACCAAACCGGTCTGACCGGTGGCAAACCGGTCTGACCGGTTTGGGTCTGGCAGCAGTGCACAGCCCGGGCAGCGGACATCTCCCATTAGAAGGTTCATCTCCATGTTCACAGGGATTTGCAAAGGTCAGAGGGATGTCCGAGTGGATCTTAGGCAGCAGAGGATCGATAGCAAAAGACTCGTGATGAGTTCAAGAAGATGCGTGCCATATTGAGTCCGGACAACCCTCCATCTCCCATCTCTCCTCCACTTGAGCTACCTGAGATACCCCGCTTAGAGACATCATGACCGATCACATGAATGCGGGCTACTTTGAGGAGTATGGTGACATCTTTGGATATGGACCCGTTGCATCGAGCTCACAGCCTCCACCACCGGTTCCACCTCCGTCAGTTGGTGCTCCAGGGACATACACTTACATGCCTACTTCAGAGGGTGACTTGTTTAGCTCCTCGTTTGGATTTGCACCCCCAGGACCGACCTATGGAGCTGGTACACTTCCGTCCTCGTCATATGCTTATGGTACATCATCTTCCATGGCGGGACTTCAGTTCTCCAGTGCTCCATCTCCTACTCCTGGAGACTTTGCTTCACAGGTAGCGGCATCTATCTTTGGTACCACTACAGCTCCTAGTCAGGGTATGTTTAGCACATCTATATCTTTTCCTTGACTAGCACTTCTGAATCACTCTCACACTACCACACATATACATTCGATTGAGTGAAGGTTTTCATTGGACTACTACTTCTTCGTCAGATGATCATAGCTCGACCTTCTAGTTGCGGCGAAGATGTGGATACTTGAAGGATGGTGGGAGCATGACTACAAGCTTCTCCAGGCCCATTATGGATGATTGATGACAAAGGGGGAGAAAAATGGATTAAAGCGTCAAGTTTCAGCAGCTTCTTGTAGTCTGTCAAACAAAAGCGGTCTGACCGGTTTCTAGAACCGGTCTAACCGGTTTCTGCTGTAAGTGTATGTTATCCCATGCAACCAATAGAGGAAATGACAAGTAGAGAGATATGACAAATGAGACGTGTGTTGGGCTCATTTAAAAGAAGCTTGTCAAAAGATATTGGGACAATTAAATTGAAGATATTGGATATATTTCTCATAGTTGAAGACATGGATTTCAATGTGGATTTCATGTGGATGCAA
>OAMR01000541.1:904749-925545 GCA_900205405.1 Echinochloa crus-galli
AGGAGAAGAATGGATTAAAGCGTCAAGTTTCAATAGCTTCTTGTAGTCTGTCAGACAAAAGCGGTCTGACCTCGAGAACCGGTCTGACCGGTTTCTGCTGTGTGAGCAGAAACATGGATGTAATAATTTGTTCTTACCTTATTTGTGGACCCTAGCCTCATCTAGTAAAGCAATGTAATGCATCCAATCATTGTTGAATCATATGAAGAAGTGGCTTATGAATTGGTATAGATTAGTGATCATACACTTGGAAATTCTAAGTCACTATCTCAAGTTGGATTTACTCATTGTTCTGTACATGTGCTGACTGGCAAAACCGGTCTCACCGGTTTTAGAAACCGGTCTGACCGGTTTCGGCTAAGACAGCACATGTACATCTTACTCTTGTTGAGTGATATACATGTCATACGCATCACGGGTTATTTTATATTGTCACACACACTTGTTGCACTTGTTGGATGCTGAGATATAGGGGGAGCTCTCGTTTCTTTCTTGGAAGGAGTGAATCCATAGCTTGAGCACTTGAGGTTGAGGTCTAGCAACTCGTTGAAGCATTTGTTACTCTTGGAGGTGAAGCCTCCTAGACGGCTAGGCGTCGCCGGTGAGCCACCAAGGTTGTGGTGTGCCACGGATTGTTTGTGCAGGTGTGGTCTTGCCTCCTTCGGGGAAAAGATCAAGTTAGTGGAACCGAGCAGATAGCTCGACCTTTGGGTCACTAAGGGCTTCCTCAACGGAGACGTAGGATTCGCTGCACTTTTGGGCGGCCTTTGGGCAATAGTGAATCTGAACTTCGGGAAACAACTCGTTGCGTCTCAAATATTTGGTTTGCCTCACAATTTCCCTTCTAGCACATATACTTGCTTCCGCTTCGATCTACTTGGGTGTGCTTGTCTTGTGTGCAGGGACTAGTTGGACCTGTTTGAAATCATCTACACAAGCACCTCATCAAGTTGCATTTGTGCTAGAGCTCAAAAAGGGGGCTAATTTACTTTGTTGTGGTTCTCAGTCAGAAACCGGTCTGACCGGTTTCCCAAACCGGTCTGACCGTCATATTTCCAGCAAAAGTTTATTTGGAGTATCCAGAGGTGTTGCGGAGTCTCCGGCCCTAACCCTGGAGTATCCGGCATACCCTCGGAGTATCCGGAGTTGAACTGACAATTTGTTTTTAAGTGTTGAAAATTTGCAGAATCACCTATTCACCCCCCCCCTCCCTCTAGGTGACATCACGGTCCTTTCAAGTAAAGAATTCCAACTACCTATTTTGTGTTGCTGGGGTGCATGTTTACAGCCATCACCTATCCCATATTATTTTCTGGTTCACTTGTAGTAAAGAATTCCAACTACTTATTTTGTCTTGCTGAGGTGCATGTTTACAGTCATCACAACCATGTGCTCTATGGTCTACCACAGTACCACTAACCAAGATGGATCTCCCTAGCAATAAATCTTAAGATCGAAGAGATGAACTGATTATAAACATGCATTTGCAATACCATATAATTTCATCACTTAGTTGATACAGGTACGCACATGATAGTTATTATCAATAAAACTTGACCTGTGGGGGGAAGACCTCCCCAAAGGCATTGTAATTAATGTAGAAGACAAAGTCGACCATGGGGATTTTTTAACTCCAGCCCCGTAAATTTGCTCCCGCCAGGAATCGAACTCAGGCCTGCTGGGTTCTACTCAAATGCTCTAACCACTAGGCTAGAGGCCCTTTGGCAATTATTATCAATGATAAAAAGTTTTTTCACAAAGGAAATATCATAGTAGCTAACTGACAAAGTGGACTTCAGTTGATGTTGATTATGACTTATCAGTGGCAGCATAAGTGTGTAAAGAACTTATTTTTATGCTCTCACCATTTGTTCTGGTCAACTTGTTTGCTGAAGTGCTATCGCAGATCTTCTGTAACAGAGAATCTATCTCATGAAAAACTACTTCAACTGGGCGATTTCCATCAACCTGTATTCTTGCACAATAGAGCAACAAAATATTACTCAGTTTGTAGTTTGGGTTGCTCTGATAATCACTAGGAGTACACAAGAACCTGATTAAGAAAATCTGAGTATGTAGGAAGAATAGCTTCAGAGTTTTGCTTGTACGTATCAAGACGTGATTTAACCTGCAAAATAAAGAAGAAACCTATGAGTTTAGAAAAGACATGCAACACTAACTACTGCATCACAAAAAAGAGGCCTTTCGAGACCGTATAAGTAGTTAAGTACAGTAAGTAAATTTGGATGGCTTTGGGTCCTGTCAGAAACATGCCCATGCTATAACGATTATAGTCCTGTAAGTTCAAATTGTCCTTCACAAATGCCAACAGCATCTTACAAAATACAAAGGAATGCTTTCAAATCAAGTTCTGACAATATCAAGTTTTCAGATCAGCACCATATTTGGATAACATAAATATAAGATATCGCTGAGCTGCGAACTGTTTCTACCATTTTGTAAGCCTAATAAAACTGTTTTTGTTTATACTTATGTCAGTTTACTGGGGAGGATGATATGAGGTCACTTCTGTTTTTGCTAGCTCCATAAAACAGTAACTGTTTGTTTGAACTTTTGGTCTTAAGATGACAGAAAGCAAAACAAAATGCTACTAAGTAGACAGCGGGAGAACCTTCTCAAACGTATCATCAGACCGTGTAATAAGTCGGGCAGAAATCTCCTCATTCTCCGGGGGGAAGCTTTTAACATGGTAAATTTTGCCAGTCACAGGATCCAGCCTTCTTCCAACACATCTGTCGATTAGAATCTCATCAGGAACCTGAATTCAATGAAAGAAAATATTGAAATGCAAGATGTCAAAGGCATCTGTGTTACACTACCCAAAAGTGGTTTGTATGTTATACAGTAACAGTGTAACACAATGTCAGGTAAGCATGAAAGAACCAAAAAAGCTTGGTACTATACTATCACTAGATTAAAACTCTACCGTTGGTCTGTTACCAAAAAAAAATGAAGCATAGCGGGCACAAACACATAACACAACCACAGATGCATATATGACACGACACAGCAAACCATTAATCAAGTGTACTGCTGCTTCTGTATTAAATGTCACAGCCATGCATTTTGGTACAACAGAAGGTACCAAAGTGAGAAAATAATTAAAGAAAGGGGCCCTATTGTCACGTGCAGAGATCCGATTGGCCCTGAACCCTAGCAGCCCGACCTCGCCGATGGCGGCAGCCGGACCACAAGGGCAGGGATAGAAGGGGCTAACCCTAATAGACTGATATTCTCATTCCTTCCCTCTGTTGGTACATCTCCCCTCTTTATATAGAGAGGCTTACTAAACCCTAACCTAACCCTAATGGGCCTGGCCCAATAGACCCAGTCGGCCCAGCCAAGCCCATGACACTACTTCGCCCTTTTTTGAGCAGCTCGTCCTCGAGCTGCAGCCTGAGAACGATTAGACTCAACATAAACCTAGAACTTAAAAAAATCCGAGCCTTTTACATCTCGGCTCAGTTTTGTTGGACAGGGAAAGAAAATCGTAATCTACTGGAGCATGATCGGTGGAGGCCCAAAAGCAGCATGCATTCCATGGACATTGCCCTGGGTCCCACGGAAATAGCAGCCCTATAATTGTTGGCACATGGGCTGAAGTCGGGGTGACACAGCAGCTTAGCAGCCCACACATCCTGGTCACCGCACACAGAACGGCCCAGAGGCCCACGTGCTTGAACCTTGCTCTGCTCCTGTGTTCAACTAAAACAGCCGCCGCCGCCGCCGGAACAGCCGGAATCAACGCCGAGGAAGGCGGCTTCTGCTCCAACGAAGCAGACCAGGGAAGCGACATCTTCCGTCGAGATCCCTGAGCATCTTCACCTGGAGGGGACCCTCGCTGAATCCTACGCATCGAGCCCGCGGCGGACGGCACCGGGGGCCGCGGCTATTCACGGAAGCACCCGCAGGAAGTCGACGACGGTGGACGCGCGCCTGCGGTGGACGATGCCCAAGTCCACGACGAGGTGAAACGGGCAGCCGTAGCGCTGAGCAGAAGGGCGGCGATGTGTCTCCGTGCCGCCGACCTTGCGTGCCGCGAGGCGGCGCAGCTTCCACGAGCAACGTCGAGGGTGCCGCAACCGCCGCCGCCCGTAGACGCGCCGCTGCCGCTGCCGCCCGTAGACGCGCCGCCGCCTGTAGCCGCGCCGCCGCAGCCTGCGCACGCTCCAGCGCCCGCACCTGTAGCCGTGCGAGGAGCCCGAGCGCCGCAGCTTGAAGCCGCAACGCCACAGCCTCCTGTCGACGCTCACGCTCCACAGCGGCCTGCTCGGCCACCGTGTTGGGAATGCCATCGAGCTTGGCGACCAGCGGGATCCGGGACTTGAGCGCAAACATCTGCATCGTCAGCTCAGCGACTTTCGCGGCGACATCGGAGAGCGTCGTGAGCTTGTCGTCGACGGTCGACTCGAGTGAGCCGTCGACCAAGCCGGCGCCCTTGGAAGCGTCGTCACCCATGGACACGAACCAAAACTAACTGATACCATTTTGTCACGTGCAGAGATCCGATTGGCCCTGAACCCTAGCAGCCCGACCTCGCGGATGGCGGCAGCCGGACCACAAGGGCAGGGATAGATGGGGCTAACCTAATAGACTGATATTCTCATTCCTTGCCTCTATTGATACATCTCCCCTCTTTATATAGAGAGGCTTACTAAACCCTAACCTAACCGTAATGGGCCTGGCCCAATAGACCCAGTCGGCCCAGCCGAGCCCATGACACCTGTTATGGTAATCAATTACCTCTTAGCAGGCAAGAGGTCAAATAGATCCATTGAATTTTAAGGAAAATGCCCGTCTATCCCAGCCCATCCCTCACATGAACTGTTCTTCCTTATCTGGTTACCATCCCTCACGCCACATGAACCCAATCTATCTCAGACTTTCAAAAAAATCTGAGTAAGATTTAAATTCAAGCACTAGAGTAGGCATAATGTAGCCTGATACATTTGGTGACATCTATAGGGCATGATCAGCCAACTTATACTTAACAAATGCACCAAATCTGATAAGATGCAGCCATGCATCTTGTCTTGACCATATAGTAAACAGTTCTGAACATTTTACATCTCTCATGTGTCAACATAATATGTTATGCATACTGCAACTATCACTTATTTAACAAAAATTTGCAACTGTCACGTGTAGGCACTTCCCTAAAGAAAAAATGGACATGACACATGTAACAAAAAATTTGCAGACGCGCTAGTAGTGCGGTGGTAAACCACGCAGGTGTGGTGCTCCCCGCCAGGGTTCGAGCCCTGGCGTTGCACATCGTGCGCCCACCTCCCTGGTATGTCACAGCGCATATGAGTCCGTGACCGCCAACGAAGCAAGCATGCGTGAGGTTCCTGCCTGCTTTCCAGGGTTCGGTGGGCCCCTATCTTAAGACAAAGTCAAGGGGACATCTCTTCCTTTGATCGAGTTTTTTTATGTATAACACAATTATCACTTCCTTAAAACAAATTGAACCTGTCACATATCGTTAAAAATGTTACATATCCAGAATGCAACTCACGTGCAACTACCAGGTCCATTTTTTGCCAAATGCCATCTTAGGGCACTGCCACTAAAATATGTAATCATGTCAGGTATCAAGTACTATCACAAAATTATGTCATGATACATACATGTATCACATTACAGTAGATCTGAGCATGTGTCACAATTTGGCTACATACATCTTTGTTTTCTAAGATTGTCACTTATATAACATTGGGCTTACATATAATTTTTTTTCCCAAATTAGATCACTTTAGGGGATATTGTTTCCCTTTTATCCTATTTTCTAAAATAAAAAGTACGAATAAATATAATAATTATATTCAAATCTTACTAATTGAACGGTCCACATTCATTTCGGCATGCCATAACATTTCCCTAAAGAAAAAGATATGGCCTGAAAAAGAATTCAATATAAAATTATATTATTAAATCCATTTTAAATCAATGACGTATTTTCGCATCTATTATAAACATGCAATGTACTACACAGAACTACGAAGTATTAACAAGTTATAAAATCTGAATTGACATACTAAGCTCATATTATTTTTTTCAAAGACATATTAAGCTCATATTATTTTTTCAAAGACATATTAAGCCGATCTGTTATAATTACACAAAGAAAATGAACATTGATAAAGGATTGTGATCATGCCTATAAACAAAAGCATGGATCACATTCTGGAAGTGGAATCCAACACACCAACATAGAAATTGTCAAGATTAAATATTAGAAGCACATGTCAGATATATTGGTTAACTTTGACTTACTTCTAGCACAATGAATATATCTGGTCTTATTTTCAAACTTTCAAGACTTTGTGCTTGACTGAAGCTCCTTGGGTAGCCATCAAGAAGCCATCCTCTTTCTTGTACATCCGGTTGTGATAGTCGTGATACCACCATCTACTTGAAATAGCAGGCAATCAGATACCTCACAGAATTCTACCAAAAGATCATATCTGTGACAAATAAGCCACATACATCTGTGACAACTTGATCCGGTACAAGCTTTCCACTGTCCATGTATTCTTTTGCTTTTTTACCAATTTCTGTGCCAGAAGATACTTCAGCTCGCAGAAGATCTCCAGTTGATATGTGAACTAAACCATACTAAAAGAAAAACAAAACAAAAGGGAAACAACATTAGAAGGCTCAGCATATATTTTGCTACTGCACAAAACTAGAATTGAAAATGGAAAAACAAAAGGATAAAGCATAATAATTAAATATGTTGCACCAACAACAATTTTCTGAGGCATGCATAGCATTACATAAAGCCTTGCAGTCTTGTGCTAAATAGAAAAGTCTAGGGATTTTTTATGTAAAATTATTAAATAAATAATTTCAGAGGATTTATTTTGATAATCCCCACTATTCCTTACTACTATGCACTGATGCGTGGAACAGTGAGATCTCTGCAGATTGGCACAACACAATTAATTGGCAATTTCGCATTGCTACGTTCATATTAAGTATGGCTCGGCATGTACAACAGTTTATACAGTTGCTGTCTATTTGATTGTTTGTGTGATAATTAATATGCACTCTGATTACTGTTGTTTTGCATGGGAGCACGAGCCAAAGCAGTAGACGAGATAGTAGACAGCAACACTCTCTGGCCGCATCAGCTTATTTTGCTTATGTGACAACAAAAAGACAGTAGTTGTCTAATTGTTGTACATGCCCTAAAATCTAGATTATTAGGGCAAGTACAACGGTGGAGGCAGCTGCTGTCTTTTTGACACAAACAGACAGCTGAGCAGACAGTTTATACAATGGTCTGTCTGTTTGGCTGTCTATATAGTAATTAATTCATCATTTGACACACAAATTCATTGTGATCTAGTGTACAATTGATCTTTGTAGCCGTTGTTGTTGTATACATCCGGAATTAAAATACACGGTGGCTGACAAATGGGCCCGTCCCCAGCCTTATCCCCTGCCCTCCTCTCTCCTCCTCCTCCCTTCCGACCACACGCTCTCCTCCTCCTTTTCCCCTCTCTCTCCATCCTCCAGCGCGGCCGCCGCCTACCCCTGCCGTCCTGCCCGGCCCGGCGCCCCGGCGCGCGCGCTCTCCTTGGCCTGTCTCTTATACCCGCGGCGGGGCTGCCCAGCTCCGTTCTCAGCTCCTCCTCACCGGTGACCACGCTCTTCTCCTCCTCTCTCTCTCTCAGCGCGGCCGGCGAGGCGTCCGCGGTGGAGCGGGCGGGCGGATTTGGCGCCAAATGCTCTCCCGCTCGCGCGCGCGTGCTCTCCCGCAGCAGATCTTGTCGCCGTCGACGACCGGCAACTCCTCGGTACAACGGGCGCCAGGCTCGTCTTCTCGCCTGGGAGCACGCGCTCCTGCCGTAGATGAACGAGACGCCAGCCTCGTCTCGACGCTCGCGTGCGGGGGTGTTTCTGCAAAAAGTTTTTGCATGTCTACGGCAAACAACGATGCGTTGTACTTTGCCCTTAGGCCAGTCTTAGTGGGAGTTTCATGGCAATAAATATGCCAATGTGGCATGCTTTTTATGAAGAGAGAATGGAGAGTTTCATGCGACGTGAGAGGAGTTTCATCACTATAAAACTTATCTGGCTCGGCCTAGGTAAATGTGCCACGAAACTGGCCTTAGGCCAGTCTCAGTGGAAGTTTTATGGGAGTTTCATGGTATTTAATGTGCTGATGTGGCAGAGGAGAGAGTGGAGAGTTTTATGGGATGTGAGAGGAGTTTCATCACCATGCGATGAAACGTTGCACTGAGACTGGCCTTATGGACGAATCGGATCCAACACACATAGTGAGCATTCAGACCAATTGACACTGGAGAAAAATAGAAAATGCGGGCATAAAAGTACAAGGCAAAAGGAAAACAGTAATCGGCTCCACATTTCACCTTCGCAACGATCATGCGGCATTGCGTCCCTTTGCCCGACGCGGGCGCTCCCGAGATCATCACCTTGAGCGGAGCCTTCGCCCGCACTGCCGGCGGCGCCTCCTCCGCAGCCCGGCACCGAAGTCCCAGACCCTGACGAATCGCGCGCACATAGACATAAATCGGTCAAATATAAGTGAATCAAACGCGACGCGCGGCCAGGACATGGGGGATCAAAGCGAAACCAAACCGAATCGCAGTTACCAACCCTGGGCTTGGGTCTGAGGGCGCCGCCTGAGGCGGAGACGGAGGAAACGACCGGTGAGGAGGATAGCGTGAGAGATGCATAGCTGGACGGCAATGGCGAGAGACGGCGGGTCGCGGGGTCGTGGCCGCGGTGGGTCCCCGGCGCGGCGAGAGGAGGCGGGGCCGTGGGGGAGGAGGCCGCCATTTGTGCGGGAGAGAGAAGGGCGAGAGACGGCGCGTCCACAAGTGTTGTGTGGTCGTGTGGAGGCAAAACAGAGGGAGGACTAGCAGGCAGCTTACGAAGATTGGGGGGACCTCGTGTGCTAACGTGGCAGCACCTCCGCGACCAGTCACCACTCAGCGCCAGTGGTGTGGTCCCTGCACATTTCCAAATTCTGGATTTTATTTTTTTTAACAGCTTATCAGATGACTCACCAGTTTTAGTAGATTTTCCCATCTCAACGCACAGTCAATCAGCTAATGAAATACTCGTATAGTTAATAGTTCCTAGTGTTTAAGACTTTAAGTAAAAAACTCCTAGATTAATCACAAAACCATATAAGCAGTGCCTAAACTAAATCGCAAAAACGGAATTAACTAGCTCCTCTATAACGGAGAGTCTCCGATGTCTCGATCCCTCGACGGTGTCCATGTTGTTCTTGCTCTTGGAGAAGGAGCAGCGGTCTATTCGGTTGTCTGGTGGCTGGTGCTGGTTTTTGCTGAGAGGTTAATGGCTGGTGCTGTTTTTTCTGAAAGAAAAACACTGGTGGCTGATAAGACAAGCGAACAAAGCACGGGTCATGGCATTGCAGATAGGGTGACCCGCTAGGCAGAAGGTTTCTCTCAGAGGCCATCGAGTTTCATGGACATGGATCAGGTGCAGTTAGTTTTCACTGCAACTTCACTAACAGACACATATGAGGCATTCAAGGAGCAAGCAATGACTTAGATGGGAGTTGTATTTTTCTCTTACCCGAAGGAGTAGTCCTGGTGAGTAATTGGAGTTAATGACTAGAATAATTCTATAGTGGTGAAACATATTGTCAATTATTACTACTAATGCTTAAAGTACTTTTCAATATATCATTTATTTTGTTACCATAACATTTTCTTTGACGTTGTTATTCTTGACATTTTCACAAGTTTGTGCATGGGATTAGGAACAGAGCCTTAAATGGATCTTAATTTAGTCGGTAATTTCTGGGCACTTATTTTTACTACGTAGTATACTTGTATATGCTTTTCATGTTATGCTGAAACCATGTTATGCTGAAACATTTCAGGTTTTCTTTTTGACTAAAAACACAAGATTAACCTCACAATTTGTAGAAAATAAATGCATAATAATAATTAGTGCTAAAATATTTTTACCTGTAATATTATTACAAGTTGCTTAAGTGCAACACAACTTACTCAGCAAATAGCCTGAAGCATGAGAGCTGCTCTTAGTTTTGGTCACATTCCTCACTGGATGATCAGGTGCCTACTGCTTAAGTTGCCAGTAAATAACCTCAAGCATGAGAGCTGCTCTTAGTTTTGGTCACCGATGTTGATTCCTCACTGGATGATCAGGTGCCTACTGCTTAAGTTGCAGTGGAACCTACCACTGCAGGATCAGGTCCGAGTTTCATATGTTCCGAGATCTGACGGTCCTGACGAACAGGTTTTAGAACTCACTTGACCATATCACGTATACGAAAACAGCACGGCACCATGAATCCGAAATTCCCAATACATTCATATTCCATGAGCATCGGGGAAAACAATGTGTTCAGTTCTGCACTATCCAGCTGTCCCCGCGTCATATGGAAATTCAAGTGGGCAGCCCCCGCGTCGCCTCCCGCTTGGACGGCTCGGGCGGCAGAAAAAGCCTAGCCGCTGCCGCCTTTCTCCCCTCCACTCCCCACCTCGCGGCCGCCGGCGACAGCCCGATCAGGTCACGATGACGATCAGTAATACATATTTGTGGCTATATCCCAGATAATATTGATAATTGAATGATTATTACCATTAATTGATCATATATAACATTAGAATTTACAAGTTCTTCTCTTATTCTTGTAATAATTTTTTAAAATTGATCTAGTTCCTTTATATATAGTTTGAACATTATATTATGCATCGGGAATAAATTATTAGACAACACTAATATTAGCATCATAAGTGATTCTGACATCTATGAATATATAAAAAAATTAAGATAATATGTGCATGGTATTTTCTCACTGATTTTAAATTTTTATTGATACATCACGAGTTATATTATTATGAGTGAATTTCACTGTAGGTCCATGAACTTTTTCTCGAGATTTCATCTAGGTCCGCAAACTAAAAAAGCGGTCATCTAGGTCCGTAAACTTTTCCTGAGATCCCATCTAGGTCCACAAACTAAATAAGCGGTCATCTAGGTCCATAAACTTTTAAAAGTGGTCATCTAGGTCCGTAAACTTTTAAAGAGCGGTCGTCAAGGTCAGGCTCGTTGCCACCGCCTTGGACCTAGACGACAGCTATTTAAAAGTTCATGGATCTAGATGACCACTTATTTAGTTTTCGGACCTAGATGAGACCTCGCAAAAGTTGATGGACCTAGATGACCGTTTTTTTAGTTTGCGGACCTAGATAAGATCTTGAGAAAAGTTTATGGACATGCAGTGAAATTCACTCTATTATTATTGAAAAGAGGGCCTCAGTTTTTTTTCGCCCTGGGCCCCCGAAATCTCGGGACCGGCCCTGGCCGGAGAGGGCTACCGGAAGCACGCGCGGCCTCGAGGAAAGTGGCAGTGGAGCTCTTCTTCCCTTTCCTCGCCGTGTCGTCTCAAATCTAGGCGGGGAACCGGGAGGCGGCCATGGCGGTTCTCGGGCTACGTGCTCGCGCTGATTAGGCGGGGACGGCCGGATCTGCACCGCATGGGGCCTGGCAGCGCGAGCATGGAGGTGGAGCAGAGGCGGCACGGTGGACGCCGGCGTGGGCTCGCCATGCTGCGGGGCTCCTTCGGCGTGTATGGCCAGATCCGTGGCCATAGGTGGCGGCAAGCCTGCGAGGCCTCAGGTGCGCATACTGGACGCGCGCCGGCGCTAGCATGGCCACCAGGCGCTCGGCTGCGCCCCTGGTGCAGCTTCCACCAGGGCGGCCGGATCTAGGGGTTTGAACCCTGGTTCGGACTTTGCAACTACATCTGGTGATGATATATTTAATTTCACCTTTATTTTCATATAGACCAGGAGACATGAGTCACCTTGGCTTCATTCGCGGATTCTCTTACTCGAAGACGGATTTCATTTGCAATTTATTCAGGTGGATTATGCACGGGTAACCAGTGGCTACTTTGCAGCATGATATCTTAGGTTACGATTTCAGATGGTCTACCGGATTTGGATTTCATGGCCGTTTGAAGTGGGCCAGGTCTAGTCTATATGAAAGCATTGACTTGGTAAGAAGGGGGAAGCAACACGGTGTGACTATGTCATGGTGGTAATTATTACTAATTCACCGGTTCCGGGAAGAAATTCTTAGGTCTGATTTTAATTGGTTATGCCTGGCAATGACCTGCTTGTTGAAGGCATTGTTTGATTAAGATGAATTACTCCCTCAGGTGAAAACTTTTGATCTAGTTTTAATTGATTGGGTCACTGCAATGTCGACACGTGCGCGTGCCGTTTCCTCGTTGGAGGCGTTGTCTCGGGAGCCTACGTCATAGTCCAAGAGTTGCTTTGGTCTGTGAAGCGGATGAAGGTAAAGTCGCTTGTGGTAGCTTGCTGCGACATGATCTTTGATCATGGTGCTCTCATTTTTTTTGTTTCTTTTTTATGCGCTGTGTGCATCTTAATTATGCAGAGGCTGGATCGAATCTTATATAATTGTATCTGTAATTGTCTAAGATCAATAAAGCTTCCCATTTTCTAAAAAAACACTATCTAGCTGTGTTTTGGGCATCAAAACGTCTTTTTTAATTGAAAGGTTGTCACCTACTAAGTTGTACTAGATTATTGTATTGAGTGTTATACTTTTTGTATAAAATTAATTTTACCTGATACATATGAAAGAGTCACGATTTTTTACGTCACTAATGGTTGGATATTTTCGTAAATTTGTACGGAAAAATTTGCATTTTCTCTATTTTCATTGTATAGAGAAAATATATTTTCACCATTTTGATATTGCTACTGTATATTTTTTTCTAATATTTCGTCAAACTTAGAATTATTTTGAAAAATGTACATGTGTCTGAGCCTCGGGTGCCTTGTGGGAGGAATGGAAGCGCTTAGACTCTAATCTTAAAATTTCGAGTGTCATTATTTTGAAGCCAAGATATTGGCGGAATTGCACTAAATGCAACCGGATCAATGCTGATAAAGTATGCTTGCTCATAGGATATGTTCAGAGTCGTACACATGCATATGTAGACTCCGTGACGCTGGTGGAACTATTCATCGCTCGTGCTACCTTTGTTCATACTTTACTCTTCTTCAATTCTACACTTCTACTAATTAAGTTACAGTTAGCAGCATGTTTATCAGTGGATATAGTTAGAACTTAGAGTATTAGTGGACTTTTCTGCTTCTAACTGATTTTGAACTAAAAACTCCTGAAAGATGAATAATCGCTACCCATTGGGCTAAGCATTGATCGTTGAACAGATATGAAAACTACGTCCCAAACCAGAAAATATATATTGTGCGAAAAGAATGATAAAGCACTTTAATCCTGTCTAATTATTCCCTCCTGTGAAAAAGACAGACCTTCAACCATCAAATTTATTTTATATAAAATAATAAATACACAGAAGTATTATTTCTTAATAACAAAACTTTAACACCATTTGCCCATATCCAAACCATGTAGAAATATGTTCATGACAAATCAAAATAGTGAAATTGAGTGCATATAATTCATAATTTCATATTTGCCTAAAAAAAAGAGAATAAAGAGCATATAATTAACCATATACATCATCATTACTTCTTGGAAAAGGCCTTTTCCATACTTCATGTGCTAACCTAAGTCGCTTAGGGCAGTTCCAACCCACAACACTACCATAGAGTTTGTATACTTCCAACTTATATAGACGTTACACATAGAAACTATGTTGTCAGAGAGGTAGTTTCTTCAAAATGTATTTACCAACCCTCTTTCTCTCTCCTTTCATCTAGCAATCACACTCCTTCATTTTTTTTTCGTGTAGACATGGTTTCTCATAAAAAAAACTATCTCATTCTCTTTCATCATTAATTCTCATACCACAATACCACATCATATTTTTGCTTATGTGTCATGTTATTTAATACTATGGAAAATTATCCAATCTAATAGCATAGTTTTCTTGTTCCAAATATAAATATTTATCAGCATGTCTATAAAGTGCAGATTATAGACATCCTTAACCCTTCTTTGTTCGTAAATTTCCTAATTCTTTATTGCTTGTCGGCCCATTTGTGTGCCTAATTTATTTTCATTAGAGTTGTACTCAAAAAAAAAGAAAAGAAAAAACTCGTATAGAAGATATATGCATCCTCGTAACTACACAGCCTATTTTTCATTTCCTGTCACGACCTAATAAACTCATGCATAAGAATTCCTTTTCCCCAATCCCAACCATACTTTTTGTACTCATACATCAAAAGTTACACTTTGGATAGTCGCAAAAAAAAAAGTTACACTTTGTATGTCCTTGGCTTCAGGAATAATAAAATATCCACCAATGTCCACTCGTTTATTCATCATAGAGCAAATGTCAAGCTAAATTTCACCAAATATTACTGATTTTGTGCTCACTACCATATTTACGAACTTACTTAATCATAGTTATACATTGATGCATGCCCTGTGATCAGGGGAAAAATAATCTTGACTCATCTCGCCAAATTTCAGTTTTCATACCTGGAAAAACGTTGGTTGTATTATTCCTGATTCGGCTGCCTTGGGACTAGTTGGATTATAAATTCAATCGAAAACCCCAAAACCACGACGATGCACCCACCAAGATTAAATTCAAAACCGCTCGGCTATGAAAGTATCAGTTGACTACTGAGCACTTTGAGCAGCACTAGATTTCTTCACTTTTCTTGATTCATAATCAAAGCACGCGTCATCAATAAAAACAGGTTTGTTGAACACATTCAGCTGATCGCTTCTTCCAGGTTGCAGCTCGATTGCTTCCTCGTCCTGGAATCGAAGTGGAAGAAGGCGGAAGGCCATAGCCCATAGCGCCAATGGCTCCTCTCTGCACGCCCATGACAATCTCTGCCTTCCTGCTCATCCTCCTGGTCCACTCCGGGCACCCTCTGGCCGCCGCGTTCTACCTCCCCGGAAGCTATCCTCAACAGTACCGCCCCGGCGACACCCTGGCCGCCAAGGTGAACTCCCTGACCTCACCGTCATCGAAACTCCCCTACCCCTACTACTCCCTCCCCTTCTGCGCCCCGCAAGACGGCGTCCGCCACGCCGCCGAGAGCCTGGGCGAGCTCCTCCTCGGCGACCGCATCGAGACGTCGCCGTACCGCTTCTCCATGCTCAACAACACCACCCCCTTGTTGCTCTGCCGCACCGACCCCCTGACCCCGAAAACCGCCGAGCTCATCAAATCCCGCATCGACGACGCCTACCAGGTCAACCTCCTCCTCGACACGCTCCCCGTCATGCGGTACGTGAGGAACCCGATCGCGCCCGACGTGTTCCTCCGGTCCACCGGCTTCCCTGTCGGCGTGCGCGCCGACGACGGCGAGCACTACGTGTACAACCACCTCAGGCTCACCGTGCTGGTGAACAAGCAGAACGGAACCACCAGGGTGGAGAGCCTGATGGCGACCGCCGACGGGGCCGAGCTGATCAGCTTCAGCGGTGGCAAGGAGGGCGGCGGCTACACGGTCGTCGGGTTCGAGGTCGTCCCGTGCAGCGTGGACCACGACGCGGCGGCCGTCAAGGACAAGAGCATGTACGATGAGATCGCGTCCAAGGCCACCGCCGGGTGCGACCCGTCGGTGGTCGGCATGCGCGTGCGGGACAACCGGCCGCTGGTCTTCTCCTACGAGGTGACCTTCGTGGAGAGCGGCATCGAGTGGCCGTCGCGCTGGGACGCGTACCTCGAGATGGGCGGCGCCAAGGTGCATTGGTTCTCCATCCTCAACTCCATCGTGGTGGTCGCGTTCCTGGCCGCGATCGTGCTCGTCATCCTTCTGCGCACCGTGCGGCGCGACCTCGCGCAGTACGAGGAGCTGGGAGGCGAGTCGGGAGCGCAGGCGGACGAGCTGGCCGGGTGGAAGCTCGTGGCCGGCGACGTGTTCCGGGAGCCCGGCCACCCGGTCCTCCTCTGCGTGCTGGTCGGCGACGGCGTGCGCATCCTGGGCATGGGGGTGGTCACCATCGTCTTCGCCGCGCTCGGGTTCATGTCGCCGGCGTGCCGCGGCGCGCTGGTCACCGGCATGCTCTGCTTCTACCTCATCCTCGGAGTGGCCGCCGGGTTCACCGCCGTGGCCATGTGGAAGACGGTGCGGCGGGGCGACGCCGCCGGGTGGAGATCCGTGGCGTGGCGCGCGTCGTTCGCCTTCCCGGGCGTCGGGTTCGCGGTGTTCACCGTCCTCAACTGCGTGCTCTGGTACAACGGAAGCACGGGCGCCGTGCCGTTCCTCCTGTTCCTTGTCATCCTCCTGCTGTGGTTCTTCGTGTCCGTGCCGCTCACCCTCGCCGGCGGCCTCCTAGCCTCCCGCGTCCGCCACATCGAGTTCCCCGTCAAGACCAACAAGATCGCGCGCCAGGTAGACCATCGTTTGTTGAAGAGTTTCCAGGTCTTTAACAACACTGAACATTTGTCCTGACATTGCAAAAACAAAATACGGCAGGTGCAGGTTGCACAGTGCTCGCCGTGGGTGTTCGTGGCGGTGGCCGGGACGCTGCCATTCGGGACGCTGTTCATCGAGCTGTTCTTCATCATGTCGAGCCTGTGGCTGGGGCGCGTCTACTACGTGTTCGGGTTCCTGCTGGTGGTGCTGGCGCTGCTGGTGACGGTGTGCGCCGAGGTGTCGGTGGTGTTGACGTACATGGGGTTGTGCGTGGAGGACTGGCGGTGGTGGTGGCGCGCCTTCTTCGCCTCCGGCTCCGTCGCGCTCTACATCCTGGGATACGCCGTCTACTACCTGGTGTTCGACCTGCACAGCCTCGCCGGGCCGGTGTCTGCCGCGCTCTACGTCGGGTACTCGCTGCTCATGGCGCTCGCCGTCATGCTCGCCACCGGTGCCGTCGGTCTCGGCGCCTCCTTCTGCTTCGTCCACTACCTCTTCTCAACCGTCAAGCTGGACTGATTCATGTCGTACGAGTGGAGTTGCCGTGCGTAGCCCATGTGCCGATGATGACCCATTCGGACCGTATGTGTCGTGCTTCTTTTCTTTTTAAACAATTTGGTTTTTAAATAAGAGCGTTGTGATCATTTTTTTTGTATGATAATTTGATCAACAAATGAAATGATTTTTGGGCCGTTTATTCTATTTCCTTCCATTGTAATTTTCCTTATTTATCTTGATTTGATTGGGAAAAGTCTACTTCACCCCCAACCTATGATGGGTGTAACACATCACCCACCAACCTATGAAAATGGATTTTTTACCCCCTGAACTTTCTAAAACCGGACAAATCACCCCCCAAAACAGTTTTAAAAAATCATAATTGTTGACACTTTTTCCGGCCAACACACACTTATTCCGGCTAACACACACGAACGCAAGATCGCGCAGCACCAGAAACAGTGACTCGCCGCAGCCACGCCCAAACCGGTCTGACCGGTTTGGAGATCCGGTCTGACCGGATTCAGCAGGAGCTTCGGAAAAACCTAGAATCACCACCTCAGGAGGGACCCCGTCAGAGATGGCGCGCCTAGGGTTGCTCTGAGATCGGTGAGGCCACTCAGAACCTCCTTGAACGCCGTAGAGACGAGCAAAGAAAGCAAAGGGGTTGGAAAAGCTAGGGTTTGAAGATAAAAAGTAGAAAGATAATGTTTGATCGATTGGATGATGTCTCAATCGGCCACGGCCCTTTATATTTATAGGGTGGGGAGGTCTTGCCCCAAAAGGAATCCTTTTACAATTTGGAAACAACTAGAACTCCTAATTCTACTCCAAGTCGGAGTAAACCGGTCAGACCGGATTAGCAAACCGGTCAGACCGGTTTGCGGCCATTGCCAGATCGGCTACAGGACAACCGGTCTGACCGACCATCAAAACCGGTCTGACCGGTTTTGTCCAGCCTGATAGGCTTTTGCCAATTTTGGGTGCTGAAAGTGCATCTAGGCACTTAATTGTTTTGGTGATTTTAAATGACAACATGATTTTTAATTTAACTTGTTTGTTTAAGTATATGAGCAGGGTCTTATTCTTATGGATAATCATGAAACATACTTGTTGAAGAATGAGAGCTCATTGTTGGTACAAATGACATAAAAGCAAACAAGTGATGGTATGGGATAACTTAATTGAAGACATGAATTTCAAAGTGGTATTCATGATGATGCAATGTAAAGTGGAGCTCAAAGTGGCTAGATATGGTGAAAGAGTTAAGCTAGATGGGAGTGTCCAGGTACCAAGCAAAGAGAAGGGCAAGTTGGTCTTGTAGCCGAGGGACTTTGCTAGGGTGAAGACTAGCATCATGGTTTAATCTCTATGCACTAATCAAGCCTTACGAGTGAAGCTATGCAATGCGTCTAATTCTTTATTGATCATATATTGGAAGGGCTTAAGAATTGGTCCATACACGTGGAAATTCTAAGCCTAGCTCAAGATTGGATTTGCTCAAGCAAGAAAAGAATGTTGAAGCCCTCAAAGTGAGAATGATCATGTATGGCATCATCAAAGACTTAGAAGCTCAAGAGGAAGATTTATTTGCTATTTAATTTCTTGAGTATAGGAATGCCGTACTATCAAGAGGGATGCAACATTAGTTGATTGACAACACCAAAAAGTGCTCAATAGATCAACCCTTGTGAGATAGCCTTGAGAGTGTAGTGTTTGGGACTTAGTGGGCAGTCAGGACCCAAACCGGTCTGACCGGTTTGGCCTCTGACAGCCACAACGGCTAGTTTTCTTTGAAAACCGGTAACCGGTCTGACCGGTTTCCAACGGCTATAACGGCTAGTTTGGGAGTTTGGGGTATTTATACCCCTTGGCCCTCTCCTTTGAGGGCTGCTGGTTCCCTTGCCTTCCTTGCACGCCTAGAGCCTTCCCAAGCACCAGCAAGCTCTCCCCAAACCTCTCTTTGTGAGAGTTGATTGATTCTATCAATATCTTTGGATTTGGGTTGAGAGAGATCTTGTGAGTGAGCTAGAGAAAGCTTGCTAGAGCTAATTGCAACAGCAAAGAGTGAATCCATAGCTTGAGCACTTGCGGTGAAGTCTAGCAACCATTGAAGCATTTGTTACTCTTGGAGGTGAAGCCTCCTAGACGGCTAGGCGTCGCCGGTGAGCTACCGTGTTTGTGGTAAGCCGCGGATCGTTTGTATAGGCCGGCCTTGCCTCCTTCGTGGAAAAGGGCCACAAGCTAGTGGAACCGAGGAAAGTGGCTTGGAGTGGATAAGCCCGCCTTTCGTAGGCCCTCAACGGAGAGTAGGATTCACCTTGTCTTTGTGACGGCCTTTGTGGCATTGGTGAATCCGAACTTCGGGAAACAAATCATCGTGTCTCTCTATTGGTTTGCCTCACAAGTTCAATTCTAGCATTTATATTTGCTTCCGCTTCGATCTACTTGGTTGTGCTCTACTTGTGTGCAGGGACTTTGTGAACCTGCTAGAAATCACCTACAGGAGCTGCAAAACAAGTTTGGTTTGTGCTAGAACTCGTAGAGGGGGTCATATACATATTTGTGTGTTTCTGCAGGAAACCGGTCTGACCGGTTTGGTAAACCGGTCTGACCGCTTTTGTACTGTGTTGAGTTCCTGACCCTAAACCGGTCTGACCGGTTTGGGAAACCGGTCTGACCGGTTTTGGTACTGACAGTGTGAAAAAGTTTTGTAAATTGCAGATTCACCTATTCATCCCCCCTCTAGGTGACATCAAGGTCCTTTCAATTGGTATCAGAGCTTGGCCTCACATCCAAGCTTAACCGCCGTGAGGAAAGATGTCTACTTTGTGTGAGGTAACCTTTGAGCCACTAGCTAGTGACGGCTCAAATTACTCCACTTGGTCCGCTCATGTACTTAATGATCTTAGGACTATGAGTCCTACTCTTGAGCGGGTTGTGGTTGAAGGCATCGATCGTCCTAGTGTTGATTGGGATATTTCCAATCCAACCGAAGACGAGATGGATTGTCTTCAACTCAACGCTCGTGTCGCTAACTTCTTGTTTGGTGTTATGAGCAAGGAAATTAAAGAAATAATCCTAGAAGATGCAGCAACTCTCTTTGATGCTCATCTCATTTGGGCTCAAATAGAGAGATTATTTGCAAACACCAAAAGCGACAACCAAGTGCAAAAATGGGCCATGTCTCATGAGGAGTGCTCTACATCAGCAAAGACATGCACTGAGCCTCATGAGACCACCACCAAGGAGCCACAAGATCAAGATGGCTCAGCTGCCGACTCTCTGCCAAAACCGGTCCAATCAGTTTGCCAAACCGGTCTGACCGGTTTGGTCAGAAGAGGAGCAGCTGGCCACAAGAAGGGTGGTCGACGCCGCGCGAGTAAAATCTCAAGCTCAAGAGCAGTAACACCTTATCTTGATGAGGTGTCTCAATGCTTCATGGCCAAAGGCGACAAGAAGGACGAGGATGCAAAAGAGGTGACTATCCAAGCTCTCACCAAAGAGCTTGAGAAAGTAAAACTTATCAACCTCTCCTTGGTTTGTAAGTATAATGGCATGGTCGATGATTATGCTCATGCTTTAGATTCACTCACATGTGTTGCTTCGCTTGAAAAAGAAAGTCAAGCTCAAGAGGAAGATTTATTTGCTATTTGATTTCTTGAGTGTAGGAATGCCGTACTATCAAGAGGGATGCAACATTAGTTGATTGACAACACCAAAAAGTGCTCAATAGATCAACCCTTGAGAGATAGCCTTGAGAGTGTAGTGTTTGGGACTGTGTGCTGTCAGGACCCAAACAGGTCTGACCGGTTTGGCCTCTGACAGCCCTAACGGCTAGTTTACTTTGAAAACCGGTCTAACCGGTTTGGAAAACCGGTCTGACCGGTTT
>OAMR01001133.1:4430-19662 GCA_900205405.1 Echinochloa crus-galli
GCAGTGCAGGGTCATCAGGCTTGACAAGTTGCTCCCCATTACCACATCCTGTTACCGAGCTTATGTGATTGGTTTTGCTGAGGGTGTCGGTGTTATGTTTGTGAGAACAGAGTCAGTAGACACTAAAACTAGCACCTTCATGATTGAGTTGAAATCAGGGCAAGCGAGGAAGGTGAACGAGTTTGGACAGTTTCACAAGAATGTCTTGCCCTTCATGAGCTTCTACATTCCAGGTATATGGTGTCACCGTATCTGCCTTTTGCTTATTTATAATTCTGCACTTTAGTACTTCTCCATATGTTGTTCTGGTATGTAGATATTTTAGTCGAATGGATGGATATTTCCCAGTGCAGCATCATAGCTTGCTCGGGTCTTTTTTTTTTGCTTGCTTGTTTTGGACCGTACGTTCTTGAAACTGGCATAAATAGTCAAGATGTGCATACGATGTACAGTTGATTTCCATCAAATACTACCACAAGTTGTTGATGTCATAATTTGATATCTGCTCTTTTGCCAATCTGAAGCTGACACTACAAAACATGATCTTGCATTGTGAAAGTTCACAGCAAAATCATTGATTAATTTGTTTGTGGCCTTCTGTTTCTATATTATTTAACTTGCCTTGTTTGTAAATATTACACAGTTAGCATTAATACTATTCCATCTTTAAAATTCTTTAAAAAGCTGGACCCTGCGAAGCATGAAACAATTCTAATTTTATTCTTTTTATTTACTTTTCAGGTTCTGCTTCCTTGCCAACAGAGAAAAATTCACCACTCCTGAGCTCAAGTCTGGTTGTACCTGGCCAAATAACAAATCCAACAAGTTGAATCTGCTGGTGTTCGCCACTTGGTAGTTTAATTTCTTGTAGTTTAAACCACCATATTCAGCCATGGACCTTATATTCTTCCTAGTTGTTTATGACCGTTAGTGTGTGTCTGTCCTGTTGGTTTGGCTTATCAACCACAAGCCAGCGGTATTTTTCTCTCACAACGAATCAACACCAGCCAACCAGCCAGCAGTATTTTTCTCTCAACACAAATCAGCACCAGCCACCAGTCCAGCCTGTTCGGTTGGCTGGGCTGCAGGCCGTTATTTCCCTGACCGCGATCTCAACTTGATGTCCATATATGCATGAACTCGTGAAGCAATTTATATATTACTACAAGCCTAGCAGCTTGATGTTCCTCGCCTTCCCTGAATTGATCTCCATCATGAAGGCACCACGGACATCTCCGGCCAGGAAGATAACACCAGCACCCGGCCCTCAACAAAACTAATCACTGTAATTACGTACCAGCGCCATCTCCAACAAGGACGCCACGCTTTGGTGTACGTCGATGAACATATCTGTACCGATCGAGGGGGAAGAGAGGTCGATGAACATTTAATTCAAAGCACCTGCCCTGCAAGATGCATGCCAAAAGCAGCATGCTCAGCTTGATGGATTTGTCAAATCTCCAGGCACGTACTACCTTTTCTTCAGCTTGATGCTGGATTAATAATGCGCCTCCTTTTGGTCAAATTGCCGATAGCAAAAATCTGAAAGTAGCTAGCACGCATACAAGTTACAACCGTTTCAAATCTCACTGACGATTGACAGTGCAATTGCAACAAAGATATATGTAACGACGTACATTGCTTCCATTCTGACAAATGATCCACAAATCAGAACTAAGCAACCATATATATACAAGTTGTACAGTAAAGGCAACAGATAAGAAAAAGTACGTACTCTAGCACTGTACCCTGCAGGACGTACACTAGTTAGCACTGCCTAGCTGGTTAGTAGTGCATTCATGTCATTGTGTATTGTTCAACTAATAACACTAGTTCAACATCCCAACTTTACCATCTTGATCACCGTACCTAGCTATATATTTCTGTGCCTAGCTAGTAGCTACAATTAAAAATGTCCAATGCACCGATGAAAAAGTGGATGGCGTTGCGGTGGCAGCAGCCACGGGGGGTCGTGCCCGTGTTCGTGGATGCGGCCCGGCAGGTGGCAGGGTCTCGAGCAACCAGCATTCAGCTAAAGCCTCGCGGGGAACGCACTGGCCGATGGCGACGACGTGAGATATCGACGGCGCGGCGAGCTCGGCGGCGTTTCTCATCGGCGTAGAGGCGGTGGAACTGGCGCCACGGCCGGACACGCCGTGCGACAGGGCACACCGTGACGCGCGGAGTAGTAGGCGAGCAGCTTGCCGGAGGCCGGTGGCGGTGGCCGGAGTTGGCCGGAGTGGAAGAAGAAAGATTGAGGCGTAGAGATTGGCATGGTTAGGTTGTCTGGCCGATGGATGTGTGATATGTGTGCAAGTGCAAGGACGAGGACGGACGGACAGGGGGCCAGCCGGAGCCGGGCGCACCAGCAAGCAAAACAAATTTCTTCGGCTTCCTATGTGCACTACGGAAACCAGCTCTTTCCGAGTGCCTGGAGCACTCCAGGCACTCGGTAAAGAACCAAAAACACTCGGCAAAGTCTTTGCCGAGCTCTCACGGTAAATTAGGTGACGGCAAAGCCACCAGCTAAAAACTCTCAAACTCATAATTTTTAAATGTTTTGAGTACGAATTTCAAGTTTTTTCAAAGTTTGTTCAAATTTTTAAAATTTTTGCCGAGTCTCGCAGTGATACACTCGGCAAAGAGGCATGTGCCAAACGGCCGCCAACGGCCGTTGGCGGTCGTGGCACGTGTTGGGCACGTGCCACGTCTTTGCTGAGTGTCAGGTGTTAGACACTCGGCAAAGAGCAAACGTCCCTAACGGCTTCGAACCGCCGTTGGAAACCATGGCACGTGTAGCACACGTGCATGGGCTTTGCCGAGTGTCTTGGTCCAGACACTCGGCAAGCCGTGGATGTGTCGAGTGTGTCCTCTTTGCCGAGTGATTCGTCTGTCACACTCGGCAAACACTTGGTGTAGCCGATGTCTTATGTTTGCCGAGTGTCTCTTTGCTGACACTCGCTGCCGAGTGCCGATGAATTGCACTCGGCAAAGACTTTGACACTCGGCATATACGGAGTTTCCCGTAGTGGTGGGACCCAGCAGGTCAGTTAGACAGCCAACTGGATGGGTGGGCCAGCACGCACGTCGCCGGCAGTGTGCAGGGGATGATGGTGGGCCCCCCTCCAGATCCTTCCAGCCAGGATCTCTGCTATAAAAGCTGGCAGGCACACGCTCACTTGGTGGAATCTCCAGAACACGAGTGACTCATCCCCTCCCCTCGCCTCGCTCTTGCGCCCCTCGCTTCCACCGCAACCCCCATGGAGCCCCGACCGCAGGCAGAGTGCCTCAACATCGACACCTACTGCGAGATCCTTCTCCGCCTCCCCCCAATGAGCCAAGACCCTTCTCCGCTTTGCCGCCGTCTGCAGCGGGTGGCGCAACCTGCTCAGGGACGCGTCGTTCCTCCGGCGGTACCGGGAGTTTCATGGACTTCCACCGGTCTACGGCTACTTCGTCAAGCGGGTCAGCCGTTGCTTCCTTGTCACGGTCTCGGGCCGCCGTCCTCGGCTTCCGAACAACGACGGCAGGCACCTCCACGCGCTCGACTCCCGCCACGGCCGGGTTCTGTTCCACAAGTTCGGCGAGGACCACTCGCTGCTCGTCGTCGGGAAGAAGACGGAGGAGGTCACCCTGCCCGAGAACTTGAGCTTCGGCGAGAACAACTGGACGGCTACGGTCTTCTGCGACTCCCCTGGGTGTCCCCACCTCCGCTGCAATGGCGGCCCGTTCACCGTCGCCCTCCTCCACGCCGACCTCGGGGTCATCTCGATTCTCGTCTACGGATCGGCGACCGGAGCCTGGACCGGCGCCGCGGCCATGACCGCGCCGAACAACGCCGACGCCCGCGTCGAGAAGCGCCCAGCGACACTCGCGGGGAAGACGATCCTCTTCACCATCAGCGACACGAGGATCCTCGCCTACGAGCTCGGTGCGGAGGCGGAGGAGCATGCCCGGCTACGCCTCATCCAGACGCCCCCCTTGTTGAAGGATAACCGCGGCACCGCCATCGTCCCCGTGGCGGACGGGAGGAAGGTTTGTCTCGCCTGTATGCGCGATGCCTTGTGCATCGAGCTCTGGGAGCGGGAGGTCCGTGCCGGTGCAGGCGCGGATTGGTCACATTGCGGCGTAGTGGCGCTTCCCCGAGAGGGACTTCGATTGCTTGGTTTTTCAGAGATTCCCGCGGCGTTGTTCATCAGCCCCGAGAAGACAGGTTCGCTCGGGATGATGGATGTCGAGACTAGAGAGTGGGAGGAGTTCTTCATGCCGTTCGACACGGATGCGCCCATCTCCATCATCATGGCTTTCCGTAGGTACGTACGATTCGGTCAATTTCAGTTACGAGTCTACTGCTTCTGAAGAAAAGGATTCAGTTCATTCTACTGATTGCTTTCTGTCTCAACTAGCAGGAACCAGAAGTCCAGAACTGAGATGAGATCGACAGATGAGCTTCGTTTCCCGGACGCAGGCAGAAGCAATGAGTGCAGCATTGGAGTGTGGCAAAGGAGGAGGACACTGGCTTTTTGGTTAACATTTGTCTCTGCAGTTGAACTATGCTTTCTGATGAATGGTGATGGATTCTTGGATATGGTCTGCCCTTCCTTGTTAATTTTGCTTGCTGGTGTTAATTGTTCTAATGACTGATAATTGTTTCCTAGTTATTTAGGATCTACTGAATCTTTGCACTCTCTTTTTTTTTTCTGAAGATGAATCTTCAGGCATTTGCTCACCATATTACAGACCTGCTGCTTTTGGTACTGTCTTCGGTATGTAGTTTCAGTATAACATACTAGAACATGGCGCGGCTTTCCCGCGCTGATCTCGTCAGAGCGAACCATCTTTCTTGTATTTGAGAGTATGAGGTTTATCTTGGTGACTGTGAACTGGGTGTATAATTTTGGTTAATTTTTGCCCCCTTGTGTAGTTGTGTTCATGTTATCAATAGCAAACCATGTACTACTGGAGGTACGAGTTATAACATCTTAAATTAATTTGATTGTTAATCGAAATGCTGTCCTGTTAATCAAAGAAAATTATATTGATTCTATCCTTTAGCTTCCCCCGTCGTCCTGCTGCGTCATGAGCCGATGGATGACAACAATATAGAAAAAGACAATTTGAGAAATTTGGATTTAGAATTTGATCTTTTATGGTTGATTGATGAATCCGCTTGATACTGAACACAAATTGTGCTTCTTTTGACTGAAAAGATTGAAATTCAGTTGTCTCTGTATGCAAGGATGGTCGCGTATTGTTTTAAGCTTCATCTTGTTCGACTCTAGGAGCTACAGTATGTTGCCCATTCTTTGTTGGTATGCTTCCTGCCTTGCCTTTCTTTTGACAAGGGACAATGCCTTGACTGCACTGTTTCATTCGGTTTCTGTAGATGATGGAGTCCTTCGTGTTAACAATAAAGATGCTGTAAAGGAATGTGTGACATTGTGTTCTCTTCATCTCCATCTTTAACTTCAGATTTAAAAAGTATGTTTATGAGCTTGGTTGGTACATTTATTTTCAAACTGTCAAGATACTGTCCAAACACGCTTCGAACCGCCGTTGGAAACCATGGCACGTGTAGCACACGTGCATGGGCTTTGCCGAGTGTCTTGGTCCAGACACTCGGCAAAGCCGTGGATGTGTAACCATGCTTTCTGATGAATGGTGACGGAATCTTGGATATGGTCTGCCCTGCCTTGTTAATTTTGTTTGCTGGTGTTAATTGTTCTAATGACTGATAATTGTTTCCTAGTTATTTAGGATCTACTGAATCTTTCCACTCTCTGTTTTTTTTTCTGAAGATGAGTCTTCGGTTGTTCAGCAGTGTTATAGTATCATCATCGGCAGTATTAGTGTACTCAGCATATTTCTGTTGCATCTTAGTAGTAATTGGTACTTGATCGGTGTAATCCGAAGAAGGGCAGACCTGACGGTTGATCTAGCAATAGCAGTAGTACCTGATGAAACCTGCCGTATGTTTGTGTTCCTCCTCTGGTCCTGTTGTGTGGCGTCCACCGTGTCTCGATCGATCTGTAGTTGAACCATGCTTTCTGATGAATGGTGACGGAATCTTGGATATGGTCTGCCCTGCCTTGTTAATTTTGTTTGCTGGTGTTAATTGTTCTAATGACTGATAATTGTTTCCTAGTTATTTAGGATCTACTGAATCTTTCCACTCTCTGTTTTTTTTTCTGAAGATGAGTCTTCGGTTGTTCAGCAGTGTTATAGTATCATCATCGGCAGTATTAGTGTACTCAGCATATTTCTGTTGCATCTTAGTAGTAATTGGTACTTGATCGGTGTAATCCGAAGAAGGGCAGACCTGACGGTTGATCTAGCAATAGCAGTAGTACCTGATGAAACCTGCCGTATGTTTGTGTTCCTCCTCTGGTCCTGTTGTGTGGCGTCCACCGTGTCTCGATCGATCTGTAGTTGAACCATGCTTTCTGATGAATGGTGACGGAATCTTGGATATGGTCTGCCCTGCCTTGTTAATTTTGTTTGCTGGTGTTAATTGTTCTAATGACTGATAATTGTTTCCTAGTTATTTAGGATCTACTGAATCTTTCCACTCTCTGTTTTTTTTTCTGAAGATGAGTCTTCGGTTGTTCAGCAGTGTTATAGTATCATCATCGGCAGTATTAGTGTACTCAGCATATTTCTGTTGCATCTTAGTAGTAATTGGTACTTGATCGGTGTAATCCGAAGAAGGGCAGACCTGACGGTTGATCTAGCAATAGCAGTAGTACCTGATGAAACCTGCCGTATGTTTGTGTTCCTCCTCTGGTCCTGTTGTGTGGCGTCCACCGTGTCTCGATCGATCTGTAGTTGAACCATGCTTTCTGATGAATGGTGACGGAATCTTGGATATGGTCTGCCCTGCCTTGTTAATTTTGTTTGCTGGTGTTAATTGTTCTAATGACTGATAATTGTTTCCTAGTTATTTAGGATCTACTGAATCTTTCCACTCTCTGTTTTTTTTTCTGAAGATGAGTCTTCGGTTGTTCAGCAGTGTTATAGTATCATCATCGGCAGTATTAGTGTACTCAGCATATTTCTGTTGCATCTTAGTAGTAATTGGTACTTGATCGGTGTAATCCGAAGAAGGGCAGACCTGACGGTTGATCTAGCAATAGCAGTAGTACCTGATGAAACCTGCCGTATGTTTGTGTTCCTCCTCTGGTCCTGTTGTGTGGCGTCCACCGTGTCTCGATCGATCTGTAGTTGAACCATGCTTTCTGATGAATGGTGACGGAATCTTGGATATGGTCTGCCCTGCCTTGTTAATTTTGTTTGCTGGTGTTAATTGTTCTAATGACTGATAATTGTTTCCTAGTTATTTAGGATCTACTGAATCTTTGCACTCTCTCTTTTTTTTTCTGAAGATGAATCTTCAGGCATTTTGCTCACCATATTACAGACCTGCTGCTTTTGGTACTGTCTTCGGTATGTAGTTTCAGTATAACATACTAGAACATGGGCGCGGCTTTCCCGCGCTGATCTCGTCAGAGCGAACCATCTTTCTTGTATTAGTGAGAGTATGAGGATTTATCTTGGTGACTGTGAACTGGGTGTATAATTTTGGTTTAATACAGCAATAAAAACAGTCAGCTGTTAAGACTCACCCTCCCTTGGTCTTCTGGTGCAAGGAGTATAACATCCTAAATTAATTTGATTGTTAATCGAAACGCGGTCCTGTTAATCAAAGAAAATTATATTGATTCTATCCTTTAGCTTCCCCCGTCGTCCTGCTGCGTCATGAGCCGATGGATGACAACAATATAGAAAAAGACAATTTGAGAAATTTGGATTTAGAATTTGATCTTTTATGGTTGATTGATGAATCCGCTTGATACTGAACACAAATTGTGCTTCTTTTGACTGAAAAGATTGAAATTCAGTTGTCTCTGTATGCAAGGATGGTCGCGTATTGTTTTAAGCTTCATCTTGTTCGACTCTAGGAGCTACAGTATGTTGCTCCATTCTTTGTTGGTATGCTTCCTGCCTTGCTTTCTTTTGACAAGGGACAATGCCTTGACTGACTGTTTCAGTTCGGTTTCTGTAGATGATGGAGTCGCTTACTGTCATAAGCTGACTGTGTGAGGGATATTTCTCCATTCTTTTTTTTAGGAGTGGGGACGGGTTGTGATATCAGCAAGAAATATTTTCTCACGCCGTCGATATTGAGTGTGTCCCTGTTGATTATTGCAGAGTTAATTCCAGAGATAGCTACTTGGCTCTAAATATTTGTTGAGTATATGTTGTTTGAGAATTGCTAGACATCAATCGATTGATTTCTGTTGTTTCTGTCAATCGACGTTTGTGTCCGTCCGATCGTCGCTAGAGGTCTGTGATGACTTCATCTAACAACTGGCTCGTCACATTCACAATCGATTTTCCGCCGCCCGTTTAGCCGCTGGCCTCCCACCGTCACTGGGTGCTCTCCGCCTTGAGGCGATTTGGGGAGGCATATTTGGAGCTCGCCTCCGAAAGCGTCTTCTCCGTTGGGTTTTGATTTCTTCGTTTCTTGTTAGATTTTTGCGCGAAATATGGTTTACTAGTTTGATTTTTTGGATCTGTTTGTTCATGTGCAGCTACAGCCTGGCGTGAGCTCCAGGCCACAGATGATGTGTCCTCCTCATAAAGTAATCTTACCCACTGTGAGCATTTCCAGTCCCCCCTGGATCGATTTGTGCTAGTTCATGTAATTGTTCCCACCAGGGATTGGGGCTGTTGATAGTTGTGTAGTGTCTCAATTTCTTTTGTTCTAGGGTTAATATGGATTTAGTGTGTTTGTATGTTTGTTAACCTTGCTATTTTAGCCAAGGATATTGGCTCCAATCTGTATTACTAGGGTCCTAGGTTCACGCTGTGAGGATTGACTTGGATGTTAACGCACAGAAATATTTAATTTTCTGCCGCCGTGCACACAGAGACCAGTCAGGAGGTCGAGCGGTTTGGAGGACGACGACGAGCGGCCGGCCGGCCGGCCGGAGATGATAAAAAAAGGGTGATAAAAGGTGTAGTATACAGTAGGTTATTCTTTTTATCATGCATTTCTTGAGGGAAATATACAGAATCAGCCTTACATCACACCTGAATGATCCATGTATAATTCATCATATTTGTTTTCTTCTGTCCCCGTTCAAAATTCGACTTGTAATTGCACAATATCACGGACCAAGGCGTGTGTTTACTGAAATTCAATATGATGTCCCTGTTGGGAGAAAATGTTCCGGAGGTCCTCCTCCCTATGGCATCTTCAAGTTCTGTTTGCGTCTTCGTGAGTTCCAAACAAATTTATCCAATGCAAAATCGCCATGGCACAATATATAGAAACAACTTTTCTCTAACTTCACTAGAATCCTATTCCCATCCCATGTCAAGTGTAACTCTTTGAAGCTAACTGTCACCCAGCGATCATCAGTTCTGTTGTCTGGGCTTCGTCTGGAGTACAGCACCTTGACACAAGCTCTCACTCTGGTTTCTGATAGCATACTAGCAATCTAGCATACAATTACAATCCCAGAAAGTAATCCTGCACTTTCTCTGAATTTTCGTAGTATCATTGGACCCCAAACAAACAGACAGTTTGAGAACTGAAGGAGTGTAGTTCAACAGAGCTAGGCCGAGTACAGGGAAAGACTTCAGGGTGCTCGCCGAAGACAATAGGCATCTCGAGCGTGCAAAAGAAAAATTAAGGATCAAATGTAAACATTCACGAAAGTAAAAATAAAAAACACCATAAGTGAACAAACACAGGGAGCATATCTAACAACCTAGGGATGGTAGCATTGCAATTTGCAACAGATTATAGCTAGGGACATTTGCTAGCATTCCAACATTGACCTGCAGTAATCCAGTATAGTATGGCAGCGTAAGAAAATTACAGACTAAAAGTACTGTTGTAACAGCAATAAAAACAGTCAGCTGTTAAGACTCACCCTCCCTTGGTCTTCTGGTGCAAGCAAGCACAAGTTACATTTTTTCGTGCACCATGATACATATAAAACTCTACACATGGATCCGGTCTAAAGAACCTTTATAAAATTCGAAGCAACTCCTTGGCATTTGCTGATGCCTGGCACTTGAAGTGATTTGAAGTAGTAGCACACTTTAGTCTTCAGGCACATACAGCACCTCCACCACGTCCTTATACATGTAAAATTCCATGCATATTTCTGGTCTAGAGAAGCTCTGTAAAATCTGGCACAACACCTTCGCTTGGCTTTCAGTCACCAAAGAATCGAAAGTTACTCTCATCTTTGTTAGCACTGTCACCCATTTGAATAGTTGCTTAACAAAGGTAACTTCATGTTCAGATCCACTAAACATGATTTTTACTTCTTGGAGGCGATTCAACGAGAGTTCCTCTGTTTTCCAGCTTTGTTGCTCATCACAAATGCAACCAGGTAAGCAAGCATTTTCTTCCTGATACAAGAATCACATTAACTTAGTAAGGCATCATCAACATTCCACCTAGACGTTATTAGCCTGGAGCCATTGGATTGCAGTAATACAGTTGTTCTGAGCCAAGAGAAAGTGGTATAGCAAACGGGATTTTTACAAAATTCCACAAATCTTCTAGAGTTCTAGCATCATGCTATCGACAATTACATATTCAAGAAGATTTTCAATTGGTCATACAAAATATGTTATCCAGTAGAAGTATGGGAACTTTGAAAAATTATGTTCCCAAAACTTACTATTATCTCATAACTCCTATTTGTATCATCAAGATCAAGCCTCCCATGCGACAACTCAGTCAATTTACTGTCATTTATTTCAAAGATGCTAAAACTTATTAAATATATTAACACATATTTTCTACCCAAATGGTAAACCACTCAGCCCCTCCATAAACACCCAACAAATGTTTGAGCTGGTACATAGATCTACAACTCAAATTGTTTGGGATTTTCGTTCAATGGACCAAAGGTTTAGGAGGTATTCACCTCTGAATTTCGGGCAAAACCATGGGTTCAGATTCCCTTTTGACAGCTCAGTGAACATTCCAACTCTTGTCAGCTTATTTGAACATCTGTTTCTCTTAAATTTATATTCAAATCCGCAAATCTTCCTTTCTCAAAACTTCGTGTTAACAATAAAGATGCTGTAAAGGAATGTGTGACATTGTGTTCTCTTCATCTCCATCTTTAACTTCAGATTTAAAAAGTATGTTTATGAGCTTGGTTGGTACATTTATTTTCAAACTGTCAAGATACTGTCCAAACACTTGATGTCAAACATGGGTAAAATCACAAAGTTCTGAATCAAATAGGGGCATATTCACAAGGGTATACATGTCTTTTTCCAGCCCATTTAATACCTTGTGCTGTTCATGGAGTAGGGGCAAAGTTACTCTTCATATTCAAAAAGGAGCAAAATCACAATGAGAGCAAAAGCGAGGGTAAAATCACAATTGAAATATAAAATAGGGGCAAGAACGCAATAGCCCCTTCTTTGTTTTAGCACTACTCTCCTCTGCTGCCGCCTTGGCCGCAAGATTTCGGTTAGATTGCTTCATAGTCGATCTTGTTCCATTCTCCTGCAGTAGCTTGTTCGCCTGCGGATAAAACCAGTGTTAACATTATCGAGTGCAGATGGAGTAAACGACAAAAAACCACACAAGCACAGATAACATTCATGTAATCACCAAACAGAGATCTATCGTGAAATGGGCAGCAAGTAATGCCCGTATTTGTTTAGCATCACTCTCCACAATAACCAAGCAAAAAGATTCAATTTCACCAAAACCCAATGTGTACAAGTTAATTACAAATGAATTACCTAGAACTTAATGAACATTAATGAAATATATGAAATATGAGGCATCAAAGAAGCAACAGTAACGGTTTTACACCTTTAACCTGTAATTATCAAGTTTAATCTACAGCTTGATGCATCCCATGAGCTGAAACCAAGATGATAGCTGATAGCTGCTACAGTGAAAACTGCTGTCCTGCTATTCGGCCTCAGTCTCAACTCTCAAGCTCAGTGGTGTTTGGTGATTATGCTCCTGTTGGGCTGTTATTTAAAGATTCCCATATATATATAAGGCATCTAAGATTGGATATTTAGTACCAGATCGGCCACAAGGAGATGTGATAACGTTAATTTTTAAAATTTATGGTTTTCCAAATCTAATTTATGATATTGAACAGATAATTCACAAAAGGAGATAGCATAACATTGATTTAACAAATTTCTGGTTGTCCAACACATTTCAAGCCAAAGGATTTTGAGACAGACAAACAATGAAAAGGTAACGGTAACCTGAGGCATATGAAATTGAATTGAAGTGTCTTAATGTCTAACTCCTAAGACAGGCGTAACTTATATATTATTATACACAGTTGCAGCATGTGACAACCACAACTGAGCATTAAGAGAAAACACCTATCTTTGTAAAACATATAAGATGTTGTTAATGTAACATTGACAAATCATGGCCATGGACTGTTCAGACTCAAGGTAACCATGAGGCTAATATCTGCAGTTTTATATATCCAGAAAAGCAGGGTATCCTTTCTCTAAAAAAAGAATATCTGCAGTTTAGAAGCTCATGGAAGTAATGGATGAATAAATTCAGAAGAAACATTTGTTCAGTATAGCCCTAGCACACGTATGGTCAAATGCCTAAATTACACAGTCCAAAACACAGTGTGTCATTTAATGTTCTCTCCGAAAATTCTAACCTCTTTACAACAGAAACCTAGGAGTGGTTATTTTACACGAAACCATCCATGAATTACACACCCGAAAGACAGACGGAGTCATTCTCAAAATAGATTTTGAGAAGGCTTACGACAAAGTTAAATGGTCTTTCCTTCAACAAACGCTTCCCATGAAGGGCTTCTCACCAAAATGGTGTAGATGGATTGAAGGAATGGTCACGGGTGGAAGTGTTGGTGTCAAGGTTAATGATGACATAGGACGCTTCTTCCAAACAAAAAGGGGCTTGCGCCAAGGTGATCCTATGTCTCCCTTTAGATACCTGGGAATTCTCATGCACCATAGACAACTCTTAAACGCAGATTGGAAAAAAATAGAGGATCGTTTCGAAAAGAAACTATCTTGCTGGAAGGCTAAGCACTTATCCTCTGGGGGCAGATTAATTCTCCTAAATTCAGTGCTTAGTAGCCTACCTATGTTTATGATGTTTTCTTTGAAATACCAAAAGGAGTTCTTAAAAAACTTGATTATTATAGATCAAGATTTTACTGGCAAGGCAGCTCTAATAAAAAGAAATATCGTCTTGCCCGCTGGGAAATATTGTGTCGACCCAAGGATCAAGGGGGCTGGGATCCTTAACCTCGCACTACAAAATAAGTGTTTATTAAGTAAATGATTTTTAGTTTACTTAATACTGATGGCACTTGGCAAACAATGCTTCAAAACAAATACCTAAGCTCCAAGACTCTTTCACAGGTTCAAGCCAAACCTTATGACTCTCATTTTTGGAGAGGACTCATGAAAATTAAGGAAGAGGTCTTGAGTTGTGGGTCCTTCAAGATTAAAAATGGAGGAAATACGAGGTTTTGGGAAGATACTTGGATAGGTCAACAACCGCTAAAGGAGCAGTATCCGTCTCTATATAATGTTGTTCGTCAACCACATAGCACAGTGGCTAATGTCATGCAAATCACGCCTCTTAATATTTCTTTTAGGAGGTCGTTAGTGGGTGATAAACTAAGAGACTGGTTGTACCTTGTAGCTAGATTAACTATTATCAACTTGAGAATGGGTACAGACCAGTTCTACTGGAATCTAACTAGGAGTGGAATTTTTACGGTATGTTCTATGTATCTGCATTTGTTAGATCAACATCCCCCTTCCGACATAGTTTGATTTGGAAACTAAAAATTCCTCTCAAAGTAAAGATCTTCCTGTGGTACCTTTTAAAAGAGGTGATTCTCACAAAGGATAATCTAGCTAGGAGGAATTGGAAAGGAAGTCAAAAATGTTGTTTCTGTAATTCTAATGAGACGATTAAACATCTTTTTTTTCATTGCCATCATGCCAGGATGATATGGCAAATTGTCCATATAGCTACTGGCTTACCCCCTCCAATTTTTGTTTTCCATATGATAGGGAATTGGTTATTGCCTTCTAATAAAAATGAAAGGTACTTGATTTTGGTGGGTTGTGCTGCCTTATGTTGGTCTATCTAGTGATGCAGGAATCATATTATCTTTGACAACGCCAGATACACTTCATTTTTGCAGGCTATTTTCAGGGGAGCGTACTGGCTACGCTTTTGGGCGTAGCTGCAGCGTGAAGACAGGACGAATGAGGTCTTCAAGAGATGGCAAATCATGGTTGGAAACTTAATATTAGAATTGGATACATTCCGCCGCTTTCGTCCTTTTCCCCTGTGATAAACAGCGGTGATAGTTGATTCTGTAATAATTGAAGGCTATGTACGTTTAGTAGAGGCCGGAATAAATATTCCATTATCTAAAAAAATAGTAGCAAAAAATATCCATAATAATTCTACTTGGCACAAGAAAATAAAATTAAGCACTGCCCACTTCAACTTTACCATATCCTGCATGCACACGGCATCTATTTACGAAGCCAAAGACAATGGGGAACCCACTTGATTTCATTCCTTTCAGAGTCTCCTCCTCAATCTGCTGAGCGAGCTCATGAGTATGTAGGTGCCAGGATAAGAGCACAAGGACCCTCAGCCTCATCACCATCCCTTACAGGTGGTAGGCTGGTGATGTAAGACAGCATGGGAAGCACAAAAGCAGCAGTCTTGCCTGAACCCGTCTCGGCAATGCCGATAACATCACGCTGGCTCAAACGCTTCAGGATTCAGACTTTCCCTGACAACCCAAACAGGCTCCAGACCAGGGCCTGACATCGGATCGGACTGGCCTCCAGGTTGCTGGGAAAGCTGTGGCATCTGTAACTCTAACATGAACATCAATTCATCCTTCACAATCTCACTGGATTCAGATAAGATGTTGTTAATGTAACATTGACAAATCATGGCCATGGACTGTTCAGACTCAAGGTAACCATGAGGCTAATATCTGCAGTTTTATATATCCAGAAAAGCAGGGTATCCTTTCTCTAAAAAAAGAATATCTGCAGTTTAGAAGCTCATGGAAGTAATGGATGAATAAATTCAGAAGAAACATTTGTTCAGTATAGCCCTAGCACACGTATGGTCAAATGCCTAAATTACACAGTCCAAAACACAGTGTGTCATTTAATGTTCTCT
>OAMR01001133.1:37898-52395 GCA_900205405.1 Echinochloa crus-galli
GAATAGCCTAAGGGCAGTCCCAACCCAAGCCACTATTCTTTGATAGGTCGATATATTAACCGCAGCGATACAAAATTGCATGAAAAAACAATAATGAAAAGTCTATAATATTTTTGGGATGGAAAGTTAGACAAAATACATGCAGTAGTTAGTAATACATATATATTTGAGAGTGCATGTTGTATACTCCCTCTATCCGAAAAGAGTCATTTTAGGATTCAAAATTGTTAAAAAAAAGTCACTTTACCTTACTTGGCAGTTGTTGTGCATGCAAATTTGATTAGTGCTAAGTATAGTTAATAAATAAGGGTAATCAATATCATTTTATCATCTATTAATCTATCATAAAACTGACTTGTTCTTTTGGGACGGAGAGAGTATTATAGAAACTAAAGTATAGGCATACATGGAACCTGAAACAATATTCGTTTTTCAGGAAATGAAGTAGGAAATTAACCACAACGCCTGTAGTTGTAATAACGGTTGTTTATTTTTCATTTTTTGTTTTTGCCAAACAGTTGTGAAATTCAAAATTGTCTATGAATTTGGCGATAAATTGTGGCGAATGTTTGAATGGGTCTGGCCCATAGACAACTGGGCTAAATGTAGGATTACGTCCAAAATGGGCTAGGCCTACAAACGTTGCAGTGGAGAATCCCTTTAGCAACAAGGGCCTCAAGTGCTCGGAAAAAAAAAGCAACAAGGGCCTCGAAATGGTCATAGCTAAATGTGAATTGGGAATTAAGGAACTTATGCGGAAAATACTTTCTAGTTTGTACTAAGGAATCCCTTGCCAATCTCTATTCGTGTTGTCATAATGGTTGTTTTTTCCTTGTAAATAAAGGTGGTGGCTAAATTAATCTGAGTGCTTGTTTTTTCTAAAGGCAGATACATTGCTACACGTCAGCGGTCGGGTCGTCTCATATAGTACCATTTAAGATTTTTACTGACGTGGAGGAGAGAGAGCGAGATGAGAGAATGAGGTCGTTGCTTTACGAAACAACTGCCTCATGAGCTAAAATTTAAGACTATGAGACAACTCCCCCATCATTGTATGAGTTTTGTTGCCATGCAACCAATAATATTTATTTATTTTTCCACAAATTAAGGGATTTTGTATTACTACGAGACAACTAAAACAACAACCTAAGGTTGTCTGATAAGTTACCTCAATATTAGTGTCACTGCATGAGACCATCTATTAGACGGCACCATTATACTTGGCCTAAGTATAGATAGAAAAGAATGTTTTACACGCAAAAGAAAAGAACTAAAAGAAAAGATTTGCAGAAGCGCCCATGAAACTCGTGATTGGCACAATTTCCGTAAGGCACAAGAACTTTGCAGAAGCGTCCATGACTTTGTTGATGGAATTGAGTGACGGTGATCGAAGACTTAAATTTCTCTCATTCCAAGAGTTCGTAGGCAATTAGGGAACGCCTACCATTGCAAGACTGTTTTTAACTTTTTTTTTTGTAACAATGGTTGTTTTCTTTTTTTGCTTTTTCCGCCTGACTGTTTAAAATTTATTTATTGGTTGCTACTTGCTCCTTCAGCTTTTCTTTGACTAAATGTTCAAAATTTGACTGCATCGTAAAGCTTCCACGCGCCTGGTTGGACATCAGCAAGGAGAGTGACATGAGACAGATCTGCTCACGAGGATTGAAGATTTATTAGGGAGCCTTTGGTTGGGTTTATGAAGCGGCTTCTGCACCGACTTCCCATAAGCCTCATTAAAACAATAAAACAGTTTCCATTGAAAAGCCACGAAAAGCTAGTCTAATTTTTGAACCATGCACAGTAACTTTGCCACTGGATAAAAATAGAGAAGAAAGAGAAAAAGGTACTATAAATATTTTTTTAGAAAACGGAAATTTTATTCCGTCCTCTGCAAGAGTAAGGGCATTATAGACATTGATCTCCTCTATCTGTATTCTAAAAGACAAGAAAAGTTTCATTTAACAAACATTTTTCGAATATATATAACTGTCGTATTGCCTAATTGGTGATTTGGCTAATAGCCTTGTGACAGAATTTTCTTAGTGTTTGCCTCCTCGTCTCTCTCTCCCTCTCATCAGCACCGAATATATATATATATATATATATATATATATATATATATATATATATATATATATATATATATATATATATATATATATATATATATATATATATATATATATATATATATATATATATATATATATATATATATATATATATATATATATATATATATATATATATATATATATATATATATATATATATATATATATATATATATATATATATATATATATATATATATATATATATATATATATATATATATATATATATATATATATATATATATATATATATATATATATATATATATATATATATATATATATATATATATATATATATATATATATATATATATATATATATATATATATATATATATATATTCGTTGCTGATGAGAGGGAGAGAGAGACGAGGAGGCAAACACTAAGAAAATTCTGTCACAAGGCTATTAGCCAAATCACCAATTAGACAATACGACAGTTATATATATATTGGTTAAGGAGCACTGCACAAGAGGTTAATTATTTGGAAACACTTAAAACTTGCATGAATATAAGATGTAGCCACACCTGGGTATTTGAAAAACCCTTAGTGTACGTTCAAGTCACAGTTTATGTAATTTTCTCATAGAACCATTACAAACAATGCGTCCATGCATAATGTATAATCCATCCCATTTGAGATATTTCTAAAAGAATTTCTTGTCAAAATGTATACTATGTCGTAATGAACTTATACTCCAATCACAAAAAAAATGAATTTTGGAGAGGATGAAGCTAACAACAAGCTAGTCGCAGTGAAAGAGGAGAAAAGTCAACGGCGCTTCGCCTAGTCAAAAAACTTGACCCCTACCTCACGATCCTCGCAGACCTTGACGTGCCGCTCGAAATCCTCCTTGTCCACCGCCTTGCCATGGCACACCACCCCGCGCGGCGGCGTCAGGTTGCACGGCTCCATCGACACCGCCCGCCGGCACGGCGTCTTGGGGACCTTGTGGCCGTGCGCCGGGAGCAGGATCGCCGGCCGGACGCCGGCGAGGCTGCTGCTCACGTACCCGAACGTCGACATGCCGGAGGTCATCAGCTCCTCCGAGAAGCTCAGCAGGTAGATCTCCGCCAGCGCCCTCTGGTTGTGCTGCAGGTTGTGCGTCGCCTGCCGCTGCTCGTGCGTCCGCTGGAACACGCCGACGACCCTCTCGCCGGCGGCGGCGTTCGGCGCCGCGTACCTCGCCGTCAGCCTCTTGTAGTAGTCGGGGTAGAGCGACGCGATGAAGATGGCCGTCGTCGAGTTCGAGTCACCGCCGCCGCCGTCGGGTTCCGGCAGGACGTGCTCCTGGCAGGAGCACGCGAGGATTTGTTTGTAGTAGTCGTCGGCGGGGATGGAGGCGAAGCCGAACATCCTGATCTGCAGGCTGATCCTCTTCGCCGCCGGCGCGAGGTTGGCGTCGTAGTAGCCGGTGACGAGGTCCCAGACGGGGTTGGTCGGGTGGAGGAGGTACCGGAGGAGGAGATGCGACGTGCTCTCCTTCTCCGGGAACAGCCGCCGGAGCTCCGGCTGGAACTCGGCGACCTGGTACAGCGACGGCACGAAGTAGAGGTCGCTGAACAGCAGCAGCCAGTCCACCTTGCCCAGCGCGATCTGGTGCTCGCCGCAGAAGAAGGGCCCGTCCGTCATCTGCCACCCCAGGCTCAAGTACACGTACGCCGGCACGGGCGCCGCCGTCGCGTTGCTCGCCGGCGGGGGATCGCCGCCGGCATCGACGGCGATCTTGTTGCTTTTGAGGAGGCTGGTGTAGGACACGTCGGGGCTGGGGCCGAGCCAGAAGAGGTTGGCGACGGGGAAGTCCTCCACGGGGAGCCGCCACGTCGTGTTCGGGAAGGGCTCGCAGAAGAGGTCGGCGGAGTCCGGCGGGATCGCGGCGAGGAGGACGCGGCCGGTGAGGAGCGCGTAGAGGAAGCCGCTGGCCATGGAGAGCATGCGGTTGCCGAGGCCGTCGAAGGGGAGCCACACGACGTAGCGGCACTCCATGGCGCCGGCGCCGGCGCTGAGGCCGGACTTGAGCTGCTCGACGGCCTTGGCGTAGAGCGGCGTGCCGGGGGCGCACCGCCGATGGCGAGCCTCGTAGGCGCGGAGCTAGCTTGTCGAGGAGGTAAGGCGACGGCGCGTAGGGGAAGCGCTTGAAGTAGGAAGACAACTCGTACCGGCTCCGGCACGACGGCCTGTCCATGCCCGGCGCGAGCAGCCCGCCGAGGAGCTCGTCATGGACGACATGGCTATGGCCATGACCATGACCATGAGAGGCGTTCGCAAACCCTGCTTTGTATATACATATATATATATATATATAATTATATATACATACATATACAAGCAGCAAGCATACATGGCACGCTAATTAATGACATGGAAATGGGTGAAGCAAAGCAAGGCACCTTGATTCATGGAGTTGAGCTTGGCACTAGCGATCTCCCAGACCATGGACGCGCTGTCCCGGCCGAGGAAGAGGAACGCGAGGAGCGGCAGCGCCATGAGGCCGGCGACGAGGAGCACCCGGCGGCGGCGCTGCCTCTCCTTCTCCCTCATCGCCGGCGGCCACGGCTCCTCCGCCGCAGCCTCCTCGGCTTCCTCCAGCTTCTGCACGCCACTCATTTGGGCCGGCGCCATCTCCATCGATCGTCGTCGTCGTCGTCGTCACCTCTCGCGGGCAAGGCTTGGCGGCTTAAATGCTGAAATGGAGGCCGCACGTAGCACTGCAAGTTGGAGCGCGACTTGACGTTGTTAGATTCCATCAGATCATGCGATGTTCATTCGTATCCACTAAACCGAAATTTTAATCGCGGACAACTTGTATTATATTGCCGGTAAATTAAATAATTCGACAGTTAATTTGTTTATTAGTTGTATATAAAATTGCTGTGCTACATACCATTTTCTTTTTCTTGGCGTCAAGTAGCTGTGAATTTGCATTGTAAATGGGTGTTGCTTCTCAACTTGTCTTAATTAGTTTTTGGGGGTCAAAACTGTGTTGTAAATCTGCAATATAATGGCGGTTTCTTCTTCCACTTGTCTTTAGAATTTTTCCCTGCGGGTCTCTTTCAAATGAAGGTTCAGAATCTGACTGCGCCGGATGCATCTGGTTACTATAGTAAGCTAAGTAGCTTCCGCGCGCCTGTTGGTTATGGGAGGAGTCAACTATGAAACTGACATGGCTGTTTGTTTTACATATATAGATCGATCTCCAAATATGAAAACGATGGATGGTGGTGCATACTATTCTTGAAGGCTTAATTATGTCCCTTATCCCATGAATCAACAGATATATATCTTCCGGGTCGAAATGGCACTGTCTTGGTGACGTATATGGAATTTACACTCAGGATGAAACTTAACATATAGTTGCAGATACCTTATTTGTCTATTCTTCCACTTGTTAGAATTTACAAGTACAGTTTTGGTTTGAAATTTGACGAAACGATGATAGATGACATCATGAATTATTTTCTAAAAAATATTATGATTTTTATTCATTTCTTTGATAGGTCGATATATTAACCGCAGCGATACAAAATTGCATGAAAAAACAATAATGAAAAGTCTATAATATTTTTGGGATGGAAAGTTAGACAAAATACATGCAGTAGTTAGTAATACATATATATTTGAGAGTGCATGTTGTATACTCCCTCTATCCGAAAAGAGTCATTTTAGGATTCAAAATTGTTAAAAAAAAGTCACTTTACCTTACTTGGCAGTTGTTGTGCATGCAAATTTGATTAGTGCTAAGTATAGTTAATAAATAAGGGTAATCAATATCATTTTATCATCTATTAATCTATCATAAAACTGACTTGTTCTTTTGGGACGGAGAGAGTATTATAGAAACTAAAGTATAGGCATACATGGAACCTGAAACAATATTCGTTTTTCAGGAAATGAAGTAGGAAATTAACCACAACGCCTGTCCATGATAATAACCTGGTCTCCAAGTTGGCATGGTAAGAAAATGATGCGAGTGACACCATGAATCACAGAACGAATATTTCATATCTGCATATGCAGCTTAATTTCCAACGTGCAGGGAGCGATGTGAATTGGCCACAGAACGAAGCTGCGGTAATCTTTCGGCTCTTCTATATCGTCCAATCGCTGCGGTCGTTATCGATCCAGCCATCCCAGGAATGCTGACCGCCGCCTGACAACTCTGTATATTTTTTCTTCTTTTGATCGATTACATATAATAACTCGATCATATTATATATATATATATAGGAAAAATTTATTCTACACGCGCGTGTATCTACACCCACCTATATATCTCATGATACACGATGAATTTGATCCGACGAAAAGTATGTAGTATGTGATGATACTAGACTAGATATATACGTTGGGTATGTAAGCATACATTGAGTATATGGACATACTATTTTATATAGTCTTATAAAGATATAATCAAAATATATTTAAAAATAGGGTTGATTTAAAAAAAAATTCGTGTAACCGACGCTAGCTGGGATTGGAATTGGAATGGATCAGAAGGAGATAATTAAGACGGAAGGAACCGAGGGCGTTGACCCACTGACTCTTCTCGATCGATCGGCCTCCCTCGATCTGTTTCTGACCAGCGGCATCTCTGGCCGGCGTTTTGGCATGCTTCGATCATAATAATAATAGGAGTCCGAGATCTCTTCCATTGTCAACGAGTCAAATACTGATGATGCTGATCCATTACGTAAGAACCTGTTCTTTTTAAGCACCGCACACTGTTTCAGGCTTTGACCACATGCATCATATATTAATTAATATATGTAGTCAGCACTTCGGTTCTAGCGCTAAATTCAACGTGAAAATTAAAACTCATGTGCTAAGTTCAGTCCCAGTGCTAGGTTATATGGTATTTCATGCACATTAACAAGGCGCCAAGTCAATATTTTATATGATGTGACAAAGAGTTAATAAGGAGACAGAGAAAACTTTGTACGCACAGTTTCCAACTGTCCTGTATACATTACCTATGAAACACCAAAATAAAACACAACATTGTATGGACTATTTCATCTATGAATTAAATGTCTATTTACTTATATGGCATTCTTGGAAACACAAAAATAAAATCCCCACTGGTAATAGCCTAATTATTATAGTATTCGTTTGTTTCCTGAAATACTAGCCATAATGGAAGCACATGATATGACTCGTAGTGATATAAGGCCAGTGCCAGTGCAGGGTTTCATAGAGTTTCATGCACATTGATGAGGAGAGAGATAAGATGGGTTTCATCTAGATGAAACTCTGCATACATAGTTTTCAACAAGTATGTGTCTTCCATGCATTGCCTATGGGACACCGAAATAAAACAATGCATTGTATGAACCATTTCATCTATGAATTAAATGTCTACTTGCTTATGTGATATTTTTGAAAACACAAAAATGATATATATTGGTTAAGGAGCACTGCACAAGAGGTTAATTATTTGGAAACACTTAAAACTTGCATGAATATAAGATGTAGCCACACCTGGGTATTTGAAAAACCCTTAGTGTACGTTTATATATATATATATATATATATATATGTATGTATACAATAGTATGCGGACATACGTACAATAGTATACTGATAGTGGGAGTAGCTACACGCGAGTGTAGATAAAACTCGTCCTATATATATATATGTGTGTGTGTTATGATTCTCTATGGAAGATGATTCTCTGATAAAAGTGATTATGTGGCTGAAAGTGATTCTCTTTAATTCTCTAGCATAAATTATCAAAATCAGGATGGAGAATCACTTTATAGAATCAGGAGAACCCAGCCTCTTAGTTCATTTCATAGAATCACTTCACAGAATCAGAAGAGAATCACTTCTCTCTATAAAACTGTTTGGCAGAGCTCCTCCTGGATTCACCTGAAAATCAGCTCTGGGAGCTCTGCCAAACGGGGGCCATATAGTTAACAACTACTTTAATTTTACCTTTGCATTTTCTAACAAAATTTGTGGCAGCCGTCCCTTCCAAAAATGAAAAAAAAACTAACAACCGAAGAGTGTATGAGTCACGCTAGCCAAACTGTAATCGCAGTGCCGCTGCATGTCTGCATAGCTATCTTATCAGATTCTTTAATTTCTTGATTTTTTTGAAAGCAGGAATGCATGTAGTATTTGGCCTGCCCGTGCCTCTACTACAAGATTTAACCTTTAATTGCACGCTGTCCAGAGGTGGTAAACGATCAATGTCTTTATTAATGTCTTTTTCATAATTCAACTCGATCGGTCCCGTTCTTATATGGACTCCGTTTTTTAAATTGTTATAAGCTAAATTTTTAAACCTTTTACCACCCCTAACGCTGGCTGCTCGTCTATGTTTGGTAGGACGCTTGCTTTTGTGTTCTACCTGCTGCTTTACACTTTGAAGGGGACATATACAATCAAATTCTCGGACAACCCTGCACTGCGTTGTGTTTTGTAAATTGTAATAAAAAAAATGGAATGGTCTATCAGTACGAGCACGCCATGGTCCTCTTCTACAGGATGCATGCAGCTCATGACATCCATGGACGACGGTGGCCTCGGTGTCGTTGCCAATGTCGTCGACGGTTGTAGATAGCCTCTACACATATGGTCGTGGAAGGACGATACTACTGATGGCGCAGCAGGCTTGGGATGGCAGGGTCATCGAGCTAGACAAGACGATGATGATGATGCAGCTCGATCTCTATTGACATCAGTAATTAACAACCCCTTGAATAAATTCCATGTGGTTGGCTTTGTAGAGGGTCTTGATCGATACCATATATTGTCCCCACCGTGGGGCAACACCGCCATGAGCACGAGCACCACAACGGCCGCCCAACAACATCATGCTTCATCCCCTATTCCACGTCGTCCTCCGATCCTGCGCCGCCCTGCTCGATCGTATAGGCTGGCTGGTGGCCGGTGACCGGTGCTGATTTGTACCGAGAAAAAAATACTGCTAGCTGGCTGGTGGTTGGTGACTGGTGCTGATTTGTGCAGAGAGAAAAATACTGTTGGCTGACTGCTGATAAGCCAAACGAACAGGACTTCCTGGTCCTGCTGGAGCGGTGGGCTCGTCTATCTCGATAGCGGGCCCGTGTCCTCTTGGGAAATGCACCATGGAATGGAACAAATCATACAGTACACATCAATCTATACTATACAGTACACACCAATCTATACTATAAAGATTCAAAATTTTCAACGGCCGACAGACACACAAGTCATCGAAACATTATCCGATCCTTTTTACGACCCATGTGTCAGGCTCTTTTTTTCGTCGAACCACGCATGACAAAACAATCCGAACCCAGGACCACTCATCGTCAAAATATATAAGAACTAAAGATGACATGCCCTATGAAGCATGAACCCAAGACTCCTCGTCGTCAAAACAAAAACATTGTGACTACTGACATAATAAAGGTAGCATGCATGTGTCGTGCGGGGGGAAATGCACCATGGAATGGAACAAATCATACAGTACACATCAATCTATACTATACAGTACACACCAATCTATACTATAAAGATTCAAAATTTTCAACGGTCGACAGACACACAAGTCATCGAAACATTATCCGATCCTTTTTACGACCCATGTGTCAGACTCTTTTTTTCGTCAAATCACGCATGACGAAACAATCCGAATCCAGGACCACTCATCGTCAAAATATATAAGAACTAAAGGTGACATGCCCTATGAAGTATGAACCCAAGACTCCTCGTCATCAAAACAAAAACATTGTGATTACTGACATAATAAAGGTAGCATGCACGTGTCGTGCGGACATATTTGCTAGTGAAAAAAATATACTATGGAACAAATAAAAACTCTAAGAACGAAGATGGTAGAATAGTTTGAAAAACCATGAAATAATTGAATTGTTTAAGCAAGCCAATAATTCTTTTACAAACAAAAAATAATCAAAATATAGTGTGGGAGAAATAAGAAAAAGGAAATAATCAGTGCTGGATGTACGGAGTATACACTATATGGCCCACATACATGGGCCGAAGTAAAAGAACTGAGGTGATGCACACCGTGGGCTCAAGAATTCGGCTGAAACCAGCCCAATAAAATTGGAGGAGAGGACAGAACAGATCGGGAGATCCCCCCCATGGCCCCATCCAATCCTCCCCCCTCACTGCCCCCGACGGACCAAACCCTCGCGCCGCCGCCGCCGCCGCCGCCGCCCGCCGATTCCATCCAAGCAAGCACCATGGCGCCGCCGCAGCTGCAGCTTGACGAGCTCGTCGAGGAGGTCCTCCTCCGCCTCCCGCCGGACGACCCGGCGAGCCTCCTCAGCGCGACGCTCGTCTGCAAGCGCTGGCTCCGCCTCGTCTCCGGCGGCCGCTTCCGCCGCCTGTTCCGCGGCTTCCACCGCACGCCCCCCATGTTGGGCGCCATCGTCAACGACGACGGCTTCGTACGGCTTCGTCCCCACGTCCTCCTTCCGGTGCCAGGTCCCCGCCGAGCTCCGCCGCGGCTGTATGGTGCTCGACGCCCGCCACGGCCGCGTCCTCTTCCACAACGTACGCCGTGGGAACCAGCCGTGGGATCCAACCCTCTTCGTCTGGTACCCCATCACCGGCGAGCAGCTGGAGCTGCCCAGGCTGCCACGGGTCCCGGATCCGCACAAGTGGTCCTCGAATTTCGCTGTGCTATGCGCCGCCACCGGCTGCAACCACCTTGACTGCAGCCACGGCCCCTTCCTCGTGGCAGTCGTGGCAGTTAGCCGCGATGAGACCTTCGCCCGCGTCTACTCCTCTGAGGATGGGGAATGGAGCGAGCCCACCTTTGCTCCTCTCATCAATGACAGTTTGGGTCGCACTGACAGTTTGGATTTGATGCCCGGTGCTATTGTTGGGGATGCACTCTACTTCCTGTTTCACACAACGGATGCAGTCCTGAAGTTTGATCTGACAACAAGGGAGATGATGATGATTCGCCTGCCAGACACAGCCTCTGCACGGCCCATTGCGCTTATCACTACAGAAGATGGTTGTTTTGGATTCGCAGCAACCAAGGAGGGCACACTCCACATATGGTTGAGGATGGCTGGTCCCAACGAAGAAGCCGGATGGGCACAAAGCAAAGTCATTGAGCTCGAGACGATACTCCCTGCCGCTGCCCTCTCACTGTCACCTATTATGCTTGGCAGTGTTGGTGTCATTTTCCTTTACACCGCAAGGGATGGAATATACAGTGTTGACTTAAAGTCCAGCAAGGCGAGGAAGATGCCTCAAAGACTTGGTGTCCCTGATTATGTTGTTCCCTTTGTGAGCTTCTGCACTCCAGGTAGAGTTTTCTTGATGCTTAATTTGCCATTTTTAGCACTTCTACTGTTTCAGATTTTTCAGTAAACTGTAGATGTTTCTGTTAGCAATGTAAAAATATAGATGATGGTAACATGATCAATACCAATGAGTTTATTTAAGTGTATTATCTGTAGATTTGTGTTAGTGCTACCTAACTATCTTGTTTCTGGAGTCCTTGAAACTGGCTGGATATACTTGAATTTATCCATATATGTTGAACATATCATTTTGGATTATGGGGTCTTGAGCAACGATCAATTTAGGATGAGACAGGAAGTTATGCAGCAATAGAAAATTCAAAACTGTCACATCTGTACTACTCCAGATGTTTGCCTTGTACCCATGTTTAACATTGTACATTCCTTAACTATTGGATGATTATATATCTTTGCTAAAGCAAGAGACATGTTTCTCTGGAATTTGAAATCCATCTTCTTTTACTGATTTTGCGCAATTGTCTGCTAACTGGTGGAACTATGGATAATAAAGTTGGTGTTGTTTGGTTAGCCATTGGTGGCAAGTTGTTGGTCATTTTGGTTGCTGAAAAAAACAAAAATATATATTGATGACAAATTGATTCCCAAAGTGTCTGATATTACTTTCAAAACCTGTGTTCCTGCAGCACTGGGAGCAGCCTCTACAGACGATGAACCGAGAGCTAGTCACTCATCGTCAAAATATATAAGAACTAAAGATGACATGCCCTATGAAGCATGAACCCAAGACTCCTCGTCGTCAAAACAAAAACATTGTGACTACTGACATAATAAAGGTAGCATGCATGTGTCGTGCGGGCATATTTGCTAGTGAAAAAAATATACTATGGAACAAATAAAAACTCTAAGAACGAAGATGGTAGAATAGTTTGAAAAACCATGAAATAATTGAATTGTTTAAGCAAGCCAATAATTCTTTTACAAACAAAAAATAATCAAAATATAGTGTGGGAGAAATAAGAAAAAGGAAATAATCAGTGCTGGATGTACGGAGTATACACTATATGGCCCACATACATGGGCCGAAGTAAAAGAACTGAGGTGATGCACACCGTGGGCTCAAGAATTCGGCTGAAACCAGCCCAATAAAATTGGAGGAGAGGACAGAACAGATCGGGAGATCCCCCCCATGGCCCCATCCAATCCTCCCCCCTCACTGCCCCCGACGGACCAAACCCTCGCGCCGCCACCGCCCGCCGATTCCATCCAAGCAAGCACCATGGCGCCGCCGCAGCTGCAGCTTGACGAGCTCGTCGAGGAGGTCCTCCTCCGCCTCCCGCCGGACGACCCGGCGAGCCTCCTCAGCGCGACGCTCGTCTGCAAGCGCTGGCTCCGCCTCGTCTCCGGCGGCCGCTTCCGCCGCCTGTTCCGCGGCTTCCACCGCACGCCCCCCATGTTGGGCGCCATCGTCAACGACGACGGCTTCGTACGGCTTCGTCCCCACGTCCTCCTTCCGGTGCCAGGTCCCCGCCGAGCTCCGCCGCGGCTGTATGGTGCTCGACGCCCGCCACGGCCGCGTCCTCTTCCACAACGTACGCCGTGGGAACCAGCCGTGGGATCCAACCCTCTTCGTCTGGTACCCCATCACCGGCGAGCAGCTGGAGCTGCCCAGGCTGCCACGGGTCCCGGATCCGCACAAGTGGTCCTCGAATTTCGCTGTGCTATGCGCCGCCACCGGCTGCAACCACCTTGACTGCAGCCACGGCCCCTTCCTCGTGGCAGTCGTGGCAGTTAGCCGCGATGAGACCTTCGCCCGCGTCTACTCCTCTGAGGATGGGGAATGGAGCGAGCCCACCTTTGCTCCTCACATCAATGACAGTTTGGGTCGCACTGACAGTTTGGATTTGATGCCCGGTGCTATTGTTGGGGATGCACTCTACTTCCTGTTTCACACAACGGATGCAGTCCTGAAGTTTGATCTGACAACAAGGGAGATGATGATGATTCGCCTGCCAGACACATACACTCAGGATGAAACTTAACATATAGTTGCAGATACCTTATTTGTCTATTCTTCCACTTGTAAAAATTTACAAGTACAGTTTTGGTTTGAAATTTGACGAAGCGATGATAGATGACATCATGAATTATTTTCTAAAAAATATTATGATTTTTATTCATTTCTTTGATAGGTCGATATATTAACCGCAGCGATACAAAATTGCATGAAAAAAACAATAATGAAAAGTCTATAATATTTTTGGGATGGAAAGTTAGACAAAATACATGCAGTAGTTAGTAATACATATATATTTGAGAGTGCATGTTGTCTACTCCCTCTATCCGAAAAGAAACATTTTAGGATTCAAAATTGTTAAAAAAAAGTCACTTTACCTTACTTGGCAGTTGTTGTGCATGCAAATTTGATTAGTGCTAAGTATAGTTAATAAATAGGGGTAATCAATATCATTTTATCATCTATTAATCTATCATAAAACTGACTTGTTCTTTTGGGACGGAGAGAGTATTATAGAAACTAAAGTATAGGCATACATGGAACCTGAAACAATATTCGTTTTTCAGGAAATGAAGTAGGAAATTAACCACAACGCCTGTCCATGATAATAACCTGGTCTCCAAGTTGGCATGGTAAGAAAATGATGCGAGTGACACCATGAATCACAGAACGAATATTTCATATCTGCATATGCAGCTTAATTTCCAACGTGCAGGGAGCGATGTGAATTGGCCACAGAACGAAGCTGCGGTAATCTTTCGGCTCTTCTATATCGTCCAATCGCTGCGGTCGTTATCGATCCAGCCATCCCAGGAATGCTGACCGCCGCCTGACAACTCTGTATATTTTTTCTTCTTTTGATCGATTACATATAATAACTCGATCATATTATATATATATATATAGGAAAAATTTATTCTACACGCGCGTGTATCTACACCCACCTATATATCTCATGATACACGATGAATTTGATCCGACGAAAAGTATGTAGTATGTGATGATACTAGACTAGATATATACGTTGGGTATGTAAGCATACATTGAGTATATGGACATACTATTTTATATAGTATTATAAAGATATAATCAAAATATATTTAAAAATAGGGTTGATTTAAAAAAAAA
>OAMR01001133.1:52955-111326 GCA_900205405.1 Echinochloa crus-galli
CTTCCCAAGCTGCTGCTGCGCTCGCATCTCTGCTGGAACGCGGCGGTGGTCTGCGCCGCCCACGGCGAGTGCGACCATCTCGTCTGCAGCGGCGGGCCCTTCCTCGTCGTCTGCCTGGACTCCGACGCTAAGAGGATGCTCGCGTACGTCTACTCTTCGGAGGCTGGTGCCTGGAGCGAGCCGACCTATGGTCCTCCGTCCCTGACGTACGGGGTCGAAATGGTTCCTAGTGCCCTTGTGGGGAACGCCATCTATTTCCTGATTGATACGACCTACAGCATCCTCAAGTATGATTTGGCCACGCGGAACATGTCTGTGATTCGCTTGCCTTCCGGTTTCATTTCGGACTTTGCGGTGCTCACGACGAATGAGGATGGTCGGTTGGGATTCGCAAGGGTGGAGGACTACAGACTGGGTCTCTGGTCAATGGAGACAGAGACAGGCCCCGAGGGAGAAGCTGTGTGGGCACAATACCGATCAATTGAGCTCAAGCCACTGCTCCCAGTTGACGCCTCGACCATCGTAAATGATTATGTGGGCTTTGCACATGGCGTTGGGGTATTTTTCGTGGGGACAGAGGATGCTTGGTTCAGTATTGATCTGAAGTCTGGGGATCTGTGACTTCACTGCTCATCATGTTGTGCTGCTTTCATGCTTTCTGGATCTTCAGTGTGAGCCATTAGCTATAATGTAGTACATTGCAGGTGCAAAGCCTAGTGGGGCTTATCTGTAAGGTGGTGGCCTAAGCGATATGATACTCTCTGCGTGCTTTATGTTTCCATCAGACTTGGAATGGATATAATCCCTTTTGTCTGAATGTCCTGGTGGTCTGGAATCTGAGCTTACGATACTTTGTTTGTTTCAAGATTATGAAATTAAAACACTGCAAGTTCTGACATGTCATGTTACTACAATGGTTTGGTTTAACATTTTGTGTCTTTAACTTGAGATTCCATAGATGATTCTTGAAACTTATTTACTGAACCCACATTTCTGTCTTGTACTTTGCCATGGTATATGTGTATTATCAACAGTGGGAGGAAAACTGTAGAAATAAAGTTATAGCCAATTAGTAAACTGCTGTACATGCATAGTTGTTACTTTATTAGTTTGCCGTGTTTGGTATTCATGACTGACATGTACTTGTGTAGTAGGTTACTAGGTTCGAATGCATGATATATGTTCCATTATTTCTGTATAAGTTGGGAACATGATCATAAATCACAATTGAGGTATAGAGTACTGACAGGAGAAGGTTGCTGGCACCATGAAAGGATACTAGTGCACCAGTTTTAGCTACAACACTACCATTAAGAGTCACATAGTTATTCCAGTTATGATCTATTCTGCACATATTTGGGCTGGACTACTTGAGCAATGTAAGCTTTGTCAGTGTGGCATTCCATTCTTCTTGTTCAGGCAAAATGTATGTGTATTATACATATCTGCTATCTGTTTCCACCTTCGAAAATCTCCCTCCTTTGCATTCTATTTCTTTCCGGCAGGTGTCCTTCACTCCTTCCAAGGGCCTAAAATATTTTACTTGATAACAGTCATCACAACTAATTGGCTTCTGTCTCTTGTTTCATGTCTTCAGTTGTGTGTTTGCTTTATTGGTTCTTAAAAGTTATTCACTGAAGCAATACTGCATTGAGGTTTTCTTTTCTTGTACTTTTGACATGCAATTTCTCTTGATGTGGTGTGCCTGATAGCTCGCTTAGGCAGTTGCAGAGAAGAGCTTCAGTGTCTGTAGCCAGATGTCCTGATAGCGATGCATCTGAGTTCATTTTCTGTTGGTGACATTGTAGATATGTATATGTGCGTCTCTGTGCAATTTCCAGTCCTGTATGATCAGTAGTGGATGAAAAGTGTTTGCCAATAAAGTTGTATATAGTATGTGGTATATTTGAAATGCACGATATATGTTTACTTGTTTCTGTATGCGCCGGGTACAAGATCATAGTTCACCATTGAGGTGATGCACTGACCAAGAGCTGCCACCAATAAGGTGCATTGTAATGCTGCTATACCAGTACCCTGATTTATGAGCCAATCTTCTCTGGTTTTCGGTAATATATGGGGTAATGAGAGCAGCAATTATCGTGAACTGGAGGCTATGTGTTTTTGAGCTTTGGCACAATGACTGGAACACGAACCATCTCCCTCCCTGCACTCTGTTTCTTGCCACGAGGCGTCCTTCCAATTCTCTCGAAATTTCCGTACTGCAAGTCTCAATCGGAAGATGAACACAAACTTACCGAGCTGTAATCTGTAAGCTTATAACTGCAAAAGGAGAAAAAAGAAGAAGTTTATGCTACGCCGTTGTGTTTGTGTGACCTGAATCGCTGAATCTGTCCTATCGCTAAAAATCTGTAGTGCCCCTGCCTCCCGGGCCCCACATAACAGGCCAACTTGCTCCGTTCAGTTCAAGTGTTCAACCATTCCCGACCCTGTCGCTCTCGCCATTCCCAAAATTCGCAATCCGCCGCCCCCGCCCCCAAACCCTCGCTCCGCCGCTCGCCGGGGTGCGGCTCCGGCCCCGACCAAGCAGCATGGCGGAGGCGCTGCTGGACGAGCTTCTCGAGGAGATCCTGGTCCGCCTCCCGCCGAGCGAGCCTCGTCCGCGCCGCCACCGTGTGCAGGCGGTGGTGCCGCGCCATCTCCGCCCCGGGCTTCCGCCGCAGGTTCGCCGAGCACCACCGCGTGGCCCCCATGCTCGGCTTCCTCGCCAACCTCATTGACGGCGGCGACGACGACGGCCCCTGCGACTACGCCGCCCGCTTCGTCCCCGCCACGGCGTTCCGCCCGCGCCGCGGCGACCGCCGCGCGCTCGACGCCCGCCACGGCCGCGTCCTCCTCTCCACCGAGCCCTGGGGGCCGAACTTCGAGGTATGGGACCCGTCACGGGCGAGCTGCGGGGACTTCCCAAGCTGCTGCTGCGCTCGCATCTCTGCTGGAACGCGGCGGTGGTCTGCGCCGCCCACGGCGAGTGCGACCATCTCGTCTGCAGCGGCGGGCCCTTCCTCGTCGTCTGCCTGGACTCCGACGCTAAGAGGATGCTCGCGTACGTCTACTCTTCGGAGGCTGGTGCCTGGAGCGAGCCGACCTATGGTCCTCCGTCCCTGACGTACGGGGTCGAAATGGTTCCTAGTGCCCTTGTGGGGAACGCCATCTATTTCCTGATTGATACGACCTACAGCATCCTCAAGTATGATTTGGCCACGCGGAACATGTCTGTGATTCGCTTGCCTTCCGGTTTCATTTCGGACTTTGCGGTGCTCACGACGAATGAGGATGGTCGGTTGGGATTCGCAAGGGTGGAGGACTACAGACTGGGTCTCTGGTCAATGGAGACAGAGACAGGCCCCGAGGGAGAAGCTGTGTGGGCACAATACCGATCAATTGAGCTCAAGCCACTGCTCCCAGTTGACGCCTCGACCATCGTAAATGATTATGTGGGCTTTGCACATGGCGTTGGGGTATTTTTCGTGGGGACAGAGGATGCTTGGTTCAGTATTGATCTGAAGTCTGGACAGGTGAAGGAAGAGGACTATGGTGATGGTCATACCCACGGTGTCGTTCCCTACGCGAGCTTCTACACTCCAGGTACACCTTTGCTTAGTCCATGATTTGCCAATTTCTAGAACTTTGTAGTACTCATGTTAATTAGCAATGTGAAAATATGGAATAGGGAATCTATCAAAGTGAAGTAACTGATGAACTTTTCTACTCCTACCTAATTTTTTGTTGTTGTGGGGATCCTTGAAACTAGATAGAGATGCCGCGGAATTTATTTGTCTGTTGTACATGTTATGGAAAGATGATGAGATCTTCACAATTGATCTAAATTTTAAGCTGAGCTAGGAATTTATATGGCAAAACCAAGAAAGCCAGATATCTGGGCTTATATCAGTTATGCTTTCTGCTGATTATTTTGAGTGAGAAGAGTGTTACTCATTGGCGTCAAAATATCATTTATCTTGTTAAATTCTTCATGCTCATGTGAAAAGAATATTTTATTATCATAACATGGCCACTTGGAACTGAATATACATATATTCACTCTGTTTCTCTGTTCTGCAGATCTTCGTCAGTATGGACGAGCTCCTGTCTGAACTGAATAAATGCTGTCCAAGCTGTAAGTTTTCATATTTAATATGGTTCTTTAAGAAGTCTTTCTGATCATGAATGGCGAACTTAAGTTTGGTCTTATCTGTGCTATCATTCACTTCACGTGTAGCAGGGTCCCTTAGGAATGACGTTTATATGGGATATGTGACTTGCTTTCCTGAAAAATGACTCTTCATTTTAGTTTCAGTTCGATATGAGCAAAGTTGCCCAATCAGTATTTTCAACCTTTGATCAAACATCTTTGGAACCTTATGGTTCAGTAGTAGTAAACAAGTTTTTGCATGTTAGTTTGTTTCTGATGAAAGCTTGCCTGTGTTCTGAACAAACTGAATGGCATCTTGAATGAAAGTAATAGTTCCATGTTGGCATCAGTGCAAAGCTATCTGATCTTGAGGTGTCTGTACTTTTGTAGTAGCCATTTTATTGCTGTTATCACAGGTGTTTTAAACTAGTCTATCCAGCCGTGGCTCCAGCTGTTAGAACCAGGAGCAGTTTGAGCAGTTAGCTTGCTGTCAATGCAAAAGTCATGTTTATATAATATAACAAGAGGTCATCAGCATTTTGCAAAATGTTGAGTGCTCCTTTGGAAGGCCCGTATTTATGGGTTGTTGTGGGTTTTGACTATGCTGAATCAAGTTAAATGAAATACTTCATATGTACAGGTCCATCAAAGTGAAGTAACTGTAGAACTTTGCTATGCCTGCCTAAATTTTGTTGTGAGGGTCCTTAAAAACTGGTTAGAGATGCCTAGGAATTTATTCATCTATTATACATGTTATGGATGGATGATGGGATCTTGAGAATTGATCTTAATTTTAGCTGAGCTAGGAATTTATATGGCATACCAAAGAAATTCATATATGAGTATTATTATTGTTTCTGCTTTCTGCTGAGTGTTTTGAGAATAGTGTTACTCATCTGCGTCAGAATATTGTTTGTCTTGTCAAATTCTTCACGCGCACATTTTCTTCCCGTCATGAATGATAACCATATGTTTGCAGCTTTTGTAATTCATGATTAGCAAGGTCCCTTGGGAATGATGTTGTATTGAATATGTGCCTTGCTTTCCTAAAAAAATGATTCTGCAGTTCAGTTTGAGTTTGATATGAGCAAAGTTGCCCAAGAAGCACTTTCAACGTTTGATCAAACATCTTGAAAAATTGGAGGCTTATGGTTTAGTTGTAGTAAACAAGTTTGCATGTTAGCTTGTTTCAGAAGAAAGCTGGAATGTGTTTGACAATCTGAAGAGCATCTTGAATATGTTTCATGTTTCATTAGTGCAAAACTATCTGATCTCAAGGTATATGCAATTTTGTAGCAGCAATTTCATTGCAGTTACCACATGTTTATTTAGATAGTCTATCTACAGTGGGTCTTGTTGTGAGAACTACTCCAAATGTTCAGGTCCATCTCACTACTGGGATTGCAATGTTTTGTGGAAACTGGGAGCACTCTGGTTTCTACTATGAAGTCAACACAGTGGTTTCTAATATGAAGTCTGCACATAATGATGAGCACTATACTTGTTAATTCCACATATTACATTTAAAAAGTTAGGTTGAATCTTTTTTGCTTGGTTATTGTGCTCAAGAGTGATGCTAGGTTGCTCAAGTTTTAAAATATAAAAAGTTCTTCATTTGTCTGATAGTCCAATGTTCTGTTGTTTCAAAATTTAGGTGTGCAGTATTTGATTTTTCTACTCAGTCATTAACTTCTGCAATTTTTTTGGGAGCTTGGAACTAGAGTGATAACTGAACAGTTTATAAGAACGAAAAAGAAGTATTGTGTGCCCCCTGCTGATGTATGCTTGTCAAAGCTAAATCAATGTGTGTTTTCAGAAAGTGGCGTGGACATGCAGAAGAGCGTTTGTTTAATCCAATTTTCGCTTGATAACTCACTTTTAACTGGTTTATCCACAGGCAAACAAGGTGCTCCTTGATGATGGAGGGAAGAGGCTGCCAGTTTCTGCAGTTGAACTCTTCAGGCGAATCGCTCAGCATGAGGTGTCTCTCTGAAGCAGTAGGGGGTGAAAACCAACGCAAAATCCACTTGACTGTTCTGTTCCTCTAGAGCTTGAGTCTGTAACCTGAATGCCAGCATGTACTTTTTCGTGCCTACATCTTCATGAGCAGGTTCCGGATCAATTTTCGTTTCTATTGGTGACGCACTGAATATGGATCTCAGGTTCTGTGCTCGCTGTAGTTTTGCGCAAATCATATCTTATGACATGTCTGACATGATATAAACAGTTACTGAATAGATGGATTGCGCTCAGTTAACCTGAATTATTACTTGCTGCACTGGTGTTTTCTGTTGCTTTTTTTTTCGCGACCGTGACTTGGCATGTTTTTCATTAAGAGGGAAGCAAATTACAGAAAAAAACCCAGAACCATGCAGAGGATGGCCTGGGTCGAGTACGCTTACGGGATTATATACTCAAACCACTAGCGACCCTATTCCTTCTAGCCCACTGTAAAACGTCCGACAATTGACTATACCCTGCCTGAAGCCAGGACCAGCCCTCCTCGATGATCAACCACGTCAGTTCCGTGTTGCTCCTTGTTTGTTGCTTGAAAACTCGACGGTTCCTTTCCTTCCATAGCATCCACGAGATGAGGATTACAAGGGAATCAAAAGCCTTCCGTGAGGTTCTGGGCACTCGCTTTCTAGCAGCCAGCCACCAATCAGCAAAGAGAGAAAACTGGCCATTCGGGGAAAGATTTCCCCATCCCAGCTTCTGTAAAAAGGAGAACCAAGTGACTTTGCTGTATGAATAACCAATGAGTCCATCCCAGCTTCTGTAAAAAGGAGAACCAAGTGACTTTGCTGTATGAACAACCAATGAGGAGGTGAGAAATCCTTTCTGAGACTTGTAGGCAAAATGCGCATAAATCTGAATCCTGTAAGCCTCGTTTCTTCCTTCTCCAAGCTGTCCAGCATCTGTCGTGGAGCACTTCCCATGTGAAAAATTTACGTTTCGGTGGCACTCTCATCTTGCAAAGCTGCTTGGCCCCGGCAAAGGCAACAAAAAATGCTCGATAAGCCGATGCTGTTGAGAACTGATGATCAGCTGTCCATCTCCAAAGGTTTAGAGGTGTGATGTTTGGCCGTTCAGCAAAGATTGGTAAATGGCTAAATGCAACGAGCCAAACTCAGGTGTTACTGTCAACACTTGACTTTCCTCACATGGAAGTGCTGCACGAAACCTGTATGGGTTCGTTTTCAATGGTGGAGGTGGAACACTGAATAATGTCTGAAACCCAAAAATGCTGGTGCCGCCATAGGGTAGGAGACAGTGAGTTGAGCTACAGCTATGGCGGCCATATGGTATTAGCTATGTGAACTCCACAAATTCAGTCAAATTTTGAGCAAAACCGTGTCAAAGAAATTAGAATTCGAACAAATTTTCCTATCTCCTTTAACCCAAAAACAGCCATAGGGTAGATGAAAAAGGATTAAAGGAGATAGGAAAATTTGTTCGAATTCTAATTTCTTTGACACGGTTTTGCTCAAAATTTGACTGAATTTGTGGAGTTCACATAGCTAATACCATATGGCCCAACGGCCCAACTCTCTCGCTGCAGGTGGAGGAGCACGCGGGCGCCAAAATGAGCATGGCACGCAGATGTGTCACATTCACATTACAGCATTGTTGCTCAAGCAGAGCACCACCAAAACAAGTTAAATAAGCACTCCCTCACAGGCTAAGCCTTCTTTCATTGCCAGGCTACTTGGATCTGCTGTTTTGCTTCTGGTGCTCATTGCAGGTCTTTGAACTGATGGGTCAGCTTATTTGCATTCTCTGTCTGAAACCCAGCCCTTCTCGATCTTCGCTTTAGTTTTTGTTGCTGCTTTCTCAGTTTGCTCTTCAGAAACCGACGAAGCCACCGCAGGATACTAATTAAAAGGAGAGGGACTCAGGCTGTGATTTGAGCCATATTTTGATCTAGGCCTAACATGTATACACCACCGATTACAAGACTAGAAGGAAAATGAAGTTAGAAGCTAGTGCACAGTACGGTTTGGTCATTTACCGGCCTGACCTACTTTCCAAAACTTGAGGTGTCACGTTTTCCTTATCTTAGTTGAAACTTCAGTGCTTTGGCTATAAAGAAAGACATATAATTCTAGTCAGCGTGACTGCTACTTGCTAGTTGCTACGACCAGTCTGAAGTCTGAAACAGCGTAGGAGGCCTAACCTTTCTGGAAAACTCATGCAGCGTGCTGGTCCCAGTGCTGCTGGAAAACACAAAAGTTAAAAATAACACAAGCTAAATAGAGCATGTATCATAACCAAAATTTTTGTTTCAGTAAGTGAAAGTTGTACTGTTTACGAGACCATATATAGCAGCATTATTAAATGTCATCAGTAAGCATTGACAAATAAAAAAAAACTACAGAATCATTATAGATAAATGCGCGCATGAGGCTCGTACCGGGAATACAGAAGCTCTGGTAGCAACCCATGGATGCAAGGACGGAGCTCTTGTCGCCAACCTTCATTATCTGTCCGGATTTTAGCCAAACAACAAACATTCCAGCATTTGAACTTATGAAAACGATATCATGCCTTCCCCAAAGCCAATGCAACCACTAAAATTGAGTCAAGGGTTCATTGGTAGCAATGGAGAGCACCATATCCAGCTTGATGACCTGGTCCTTCACCCATTGCCCAACACCATTAGAACCGCCGGAAGGCCGCCATGACCATACATGGAGATTGTAGTTCTCTACGTTAGCGATGCCAAGTCTACCATCCTTAGCCGTCACAAGGCGGGTCACGGTTCCTTCAGCAAGCAACCACTACGGGAAACCCCGTATATACCGAGTGCCTAAGTCTTTGCCGAGTGTCAAAAAAAAATACACTCGGTAAAGAAGCTCTTTGCCGAGTGTATTACATTTGACACTCGGCAAAAAATAAGTTTTTTTTGTTTTTGAACTGCAAGTGATTCAAATAATAAAATATAAGGAATAGAAAAATTTTATGCATGTTGTTTGCCGAGAGTCAATAGAATACACTCGGCAAAAAAACATAGAAAATAAATAATGAACTTGTTTGCCGAGTGTCAAATAAATACACTCGGCAAAGAAGCTCTTTGCCGAGTGTATTACAATTGGCACTCGGCAAAGAATTAAGTTTTCTTTTGTTTTTCAACCGCAAGTGATTCTCTTTTTTCCATTCATCATTATTCTATTTATTCTGACCTCCATACCTCGATCGAGACAGTGGACATAGGATGCCACTCTTTAAAATGAAGAAAAGAGTAATCAGTTGTGACACGAAAAAAAACGAATCCTTTTGTAGCTCGTCATTTATTGGCAAAAATCGAAAATGCTTCAAATAATAAAATATAAGAGTAGAAAAATTGTATGCATGTTGTTTGCTGAGTGTCAATAGAATACACTCGGCAAAGAACCATAAAAAATATAAAAAAATAAATAATAAACTTGTTTGCCGAGTGTCAAATAAATACACTCGGCAAAGAGCCTCTTTGTCGAGTGTCAAATAAAATACACTCGGCAAAGAAGCTCTTTGCCGAGTGTTTTTCCTTTGACACTCGGCAAAGATGGGAGCTAAAAAAAGAGTGTATATTCTAACAAAGCAAATTAAGTCTAAAAATCATGATATTTGTCTTGATGTGATGGTACCACACATAGAGGCTGTGATAAAAAGTTGAGAAGATTTCACACATTTTTTCATAACGATATTTACAAAATCGAAACAACTCATGAAAGTATATGTGTGATTGTATATGAGAGAGTTAGCACATGTATTTTTTGAATACAAACTTTTTTATATGATCTCATATGAAAAAACTCTTTATATGAAAGTTGTACATCTTTACGAAATATAAAACTTTGTAGTTGACAACTTTTATATTTGAGATTATTGAATAACTCAAAATATTATTATAAGTTATCTAATTTGAAATTTGAAATTTTAAACTTTGCAAACGACCTCAAATGTACATATGTTCTATATAAAAGTTGTATATATTCACGAAATATAAAACTTTGTAGTTGACCACTTTTTAATTTGAAATTGTTTATTAGTTTAAAATGTCCTTATAATGTGTTTAATTTGAAATCTTAAATTTTTAAAACTTTCAAATGACCTCGGATGTAAATATGTTCTATATCAAAGTTTTTAGTCTCGAAGAGATATACAAATTTGTAGTTTACAACTTTTTCATTTGAAATTGTTTATCCGTGGTGGTTGCAGGTGTCGTTGGCGGCGATGCAGAGCACCATGAAATCAAATAACTTGTTAGGGTATGTTGATGGGTAAGGCAGAGGAACCTCCCATTGATCGCCGGTGACGGGGTTCCAGACGTAGAGGACTGACGCATACAGAGTCCCCAAAGTCACGCCGCCGACCGCCGGAGGCATGTCGCAGAGGAGCACGCGGCCGTGGCGGCAGTCGAGCACGGCCGAGCTGCGGCGGTCGGCGCGGGGCGAGAAGGCGGCAGCGGCGCAGGACCTGAACCTGGCGACATAGGTGTCGCCGAGCACTGCCGAGCTGCGGCGGTCGGCGCGGGGCGAGAAGGCGGCAGCGGCGCAGGACCTGAACCTGGCGACATAGGTGTCGCCGAGCACTGCCGAGCTGCGGCGGTCGGCGCGGGGCGAGAAGGCGGCAGCGGCGCAGGACCTGAACCTGGCGACATAGGTGTCGCCGAGCACTGCCGAGCTGCGGCGGTCGGCGCGGGGCGAGAAGGCGGCAGCGGCGCAGGACCTGAACCTGGCGACATAGGTGTCGCCGAGCACTGCCGAGCTGCGGCGGTCGGCGCGGGGCGAGAAGGCGGCAGCGGCGCAGGACCTGAACCTGGCGACATAGGTGTCGCCGAGCACTGCCGAGCTGCGGCGGTCGGCGCGGGGCGAGAAGGCGGCAGCGGCGCAGGACCTGAACCTGGCGACATAGGTGTCGCCGAGCACTGCCGAGCTGCGGCGGTCGGCGCGGGGCGAGAAGGCGGCAGCGGCGCAGGACCTGAACCTGGCGACATAGGTGTCGCCGAGCACTGCCGAGCTGCGGCGGTCGGCGCGGGGCGAGAAGGCGGCAGCGGCGCAGGACCTGAACCTGGCGACATAGGTGTCGCCGTCGACGGCGTTGTAGACGATGCCTATTGTCGGCGGCGCGCGCGCGGTGGAACTCACGGAACCTGCGGCGGAAGCCGGGGTCGGAGATGATGATGTACCATCGTTTGCAGACGACGGCGGCGCGGACCAGGCTTGCTGGCTCGGATGGCGGGAGCCGGAGGAAGACCTCTTCGATGAGCTCTCGCGTCCATCAGCGCCGCCGTGCCCATGGTTTCTTTGGTAGTTGGCTATGCCGTGCTTCAGGATCAGATGGATCGAGATCAACCGATCGGCCGCCTTTTGTGGACTCTCTCGTATCTCAATCATCCTGTGGGATTTTGCTTCACGTACGACTGTTATGTTGCGTTTTTTTTATCGAGCTTATTGTTATGTTATGTAACGTATATACCTTTCATGCTTCTCCTAGGGCAAATTAACCATGTTTAGTTATGAAATTCCGTGCGACAAAATTCATTTCCTGTATTATTAGCTTCGATTGCAATTTGCATATATAGATTTTTTTAATACTCTAGAATAATAGTCCATCAAACTCTTATAACTTACCAGTAACAATGCAGTGTGGCATGCATGTTCAACCAAGAATGCATAATAGGCACTCAAAGAAATTATAAAGGTCAACGTTCAAAGATCAAATCAGATTAGAAATGTCATAGCGTGGGTCAAGAAATTCAACTGAATCTTTGAGTAACAAATAAGCAGAAATTCTTAGCATGGAAGACTGATCTCAGGCTACAATGTAATCATCATGGGAAAAAATCATCGAATAAACAAAATAAATGATGATGACAATTTTTCTCTGGTTATAATGTGATCTGGCGTACTGAAGACGATCACAGCGACCGGCCATGAGACAAGCATAATGATTCAAGGATCGTTATTAGATTTTTTTGAGAAAAGAAAAGAACAAAATCGGGAAAGAGAGGAATCAGCTCAGTTCAGTGAAACACTACTGCAACAGATACACGTTCTGAATTCTCACAAAGCTAAAATGGGAGGTTGTTTACTATCGGTCTGAAGTCTGGGAAGGTACATGAGGGCAATGGTGTCAATGGTGTTGTTCCCTACATCAACTTTTGTGATCCAGGTACACCTTTGCCGAGTTTATGATTTATCGATTTTTAGTTTAGTAACAAAAAAAAATGCATGGCATATATGAGTGACGGTTTCTCTGCATGGTACGGTGCCTATATATATGTTTAGTGCTGTATTACAATTGCTCTGATGTGCCAATGACACTTCACATCCTAGAAATATGAATGATGATATATCTACTAAACAAAGGCTAGTGCTGTTTTAATCTCGCTGCAACTCGTTGGTACCTGTACTTATTTGGTCAGTAGCAAATGTTCATATAGGTCGAGTCGATCTGGTTCCTCATTTAGCTAATGTTATTTTGAACTTGTTTTAACAGAACTAGGAGGAGTCTTATATTATGGTGTTTACATTCACCATTAAGTTGAGTCTTTCATTCACTGAAGCGCCATCTCCTTCTGACACCTTTAAAGGCTCCTCCTAGTTCTGTTAAAACAAGTTCAAAATAACATTAGCTAAATGAGGAACCAGATCGACTCGACCTATATGAACATTTGCTACTGACCAAATAAGTACAGGTACCAACGAGTTGCAGCGAGATTAAAACAGCACTAGCCTTTGTTTAGTAGATATATCATCATTCATATTTCTAGGATGTGAAGTGTCATTGGCACATCAGAGCAATTGTAATACAGCACTAAACATATATATAGGCACCGTACCATGCAGAGAAACCGTCACTCATATATGCCATGCATTTTTTTTTGTTACTAAACTAAAAATCGATAAATCATAAACTCGGCAAAGGTGTACCTGGATCACAAAAGTTGATGTAGGGAACAACACCATTGACACCATTGCCCTCATGTACCTTCCCAGACTTCAGACCGATAGTAAACAACCCATTACCCATCCTCACAAAAAGATCCATCGAGTCAAGGATCCTTGGCACCATGGGCGCTTCAAGATCCATCGAGTGACCGAGATGATCAGGAAAGGGGTGGGTCTGCCATGTCGTCATCATGGCATATCGCCATTGGTAAGTCACACGACACCAGCATCACTGTTTTTGATCGGATATATTCTGAACAATTGATGCCGTCAATCCCAAGTTCAGAATTCATCTATTGTGCGCGTGTGACGAAGGCAGCAAGTCATACTGAAACTGAAGAAGGTGATTTCTGATTTGCTGGGAAAACAATGACTCGGCAATTAAGTTGCAGTTTGATCTCAACAGAATTGTTCAAGCAATTGTTTCAGATAGCCTTTCTTCATGAACTCATTCATGTTTGGAACTGAAAAGTCAGTAGCTTAAAGGTTCAGTTTCAGAAACACAAGTTTGTATGTATGGCAAGTGAATTTAGAAGCATTGCTGAATGAAAGGGTAGCAATCGCTTTTGTGGATGGTGTTACTGTGAATTTTGTGCAGAGATTTCCAAAGCAAAAGATTTAGCCAATGTACACACATCTTTGGAACTGAAAAGCGGTAGCTTAAAGGTCCGGTATCAGAATGGACAAAAAGCATCAATTGTCACAGTCAGTTTTCTGGAGGACATGCGCACATTGAGCTTGCACCTGATGAGGGCTTTTCCACCACCAAACACAAGACTACTGACACTAAAAGAATACAAGTACATCAGTTTTAGCTATACAACACTTACACGAACCTAAATTTCATAGTAATTTACAGTTGTAGCAGTATGATTTTTCTACTGTACATGACAAGCAACTACGAAATTAGATATATATTTATGTGTCATATGCCGAATCTCCTTTCTCGATCAGTTCAGTTCATCAAAACAATCGGAGCTCCTTCCCTGAAGCATCGGCCGTTCCAGCTCCCTGTGGCGCGTCGGCCTGAGTTGGAGCAATCACCGTCTCCGTCTCCGTCTCCGATGTGGATTTGGTCGGAGCCATGAGCGCCTGCAACTGCAACGCGCCGAGGTGGAAACCGCACTGAGGGCACTGCAGCTGGTTCACCGGGGCGCCGGCCGCCTTCCTCTCGCCCGCCGGTGCCGCGCCGGCGCCCTCGTCCTCCGCCGTCTTCGCCCTCTTGCGCGCAGGCGCAGGCGTCGACGCCGACGAGTCTACGTCCTCCACCGCCTTCTCCTCCTTGCATCCGAGCTCCGTGGCCGTGGTTGCGCCGGATATCTCGTTCTCATGGCCCGCCGGCTCCTCCCTGAGCCCAGGCACTGTCGCCGCCGCCGCACCGGAGGTCTCGTCGCCGTCCGCGTTCTGGCGCCTGGGCGTCGCCGTGGTTGCCGCGCTGGATCCCTCCTCCTCGTCCGCCTTCCTCTTGCCACCAAGCGCCACCGCCGCCGCCGCCGCTAGCGCCGCGTCGGAGCTCCCGTCGGCGTCGTCCGCGTTGCCATGGGGCGCAGCACGCGCCGCCGCGATCGCCGTCACCGCGCAAGATTCCTCCTCCTCGCCGTCGCCGCCGTCGGGCGCCGCGTGGTGGCGCGGGCTGCGGTACACCTTGCAGAGGACGAGGCCCTCGGGCTGGTCACCGCCGGCGCCGGCGCCGTCATTGTCGTCGTGGAGTCGGAGATCCACCATGATCCACCCGGTCCTGACGGGCGCGCCGCCGGCGCGCCTCATGAGCGAGAAGCTCTGGCGGTACCCGACCTTGCGTCGTCCGTCGAGCGGGTCGAGCACCGGCTTGGGACCGGCCTCGCCGTGCCACCACCCGGCCCCGCCGGCGACGGTGCGCGCCTTGCGGCGCCCGCGGGGGCTCTTGGCGCGCAGCGGCGAGAGGAAGTACCACGCCCGGCCGCCGTCCCGCGCCACGGCGGCGCGGTGGCGCCGCGCGAGCTCCGCGGGGTCCGCGGCGTAGATGTCCGCGGCGTGCACGAACGCGCCGGCGCGGACGACGCCCCGCGCGACCCAGGGCCGGAGGAATGACTTGACGAGCACCAGGTCGGAGGGGTGCGAGTCGAAGGCCGGCGCCGGCGTCGGGGCGTGGGAGGTGGGGGTGCGCGGCATCGTGTCAGGAGGTGGGGTCGGGGAGCCGGGCGATCGATGTCGGCGGCGAGCGGGGCTATACGGAATGCACGCGGCGAGGCGGGCGGCGGTTTTGTAAGGCGGCGCGTCGGTTTCGTTTCGGAGTCCGAGTTGGACTCGAGGCGTACACCACACGCGACGGAAAGCCGTTGGGAGTCCGACTCCGACTCCGACTCGGAGAGCAGGAAAGTCCGATTTGCCCCTGGGATATTTGGGTATGATAGATGTTCTAGAAGCCTCTTTTTACTGGGTCCCACTGGACTGAGGCAACCTCGGCCCGCTTTGTTTCTTTTTTTTTGGAAATTGCCACTATGTTAAAAAGTGATCGTTAAATTCTTTAAAAAATAGCGATTGATAAAATAGCATATACATTTGTGACATTATTTTGGCAAGTGGCAACCACGTTGGGCCTCTTCTTCCATTGTATTTCAACAAGGTTTCTAGACAAATTCCTGTTTTTTCTATTTAAAAAGGATTTTGCTTGGACTTCCATATATTTAGGAGTCCAAATAATGTTTAAAATTCACTGAGAAGAACACGTATATATCTTGGTTTTTAGAAAAAAAAAGATTCACCATAGTAGTTCCAAGTAATCAACTCGTCTAAGTCCACAATCATGGTCCACTTCAAAATTCATCAAGAAGAAATATATATACTAATTGACCATGACAATACAAACATTGCCAGCACCTTCTATTAAAAGGAGAATTCTATGAATAATATGACTCAAAGAAATTTTATCCCTCTTGAAATTTTTTGCCTCAACTTTCTCTTCTTCTCTAAATTCGATGAGATCCGCTTAGGCCTTATTTAGTTCCCCAAATTTGGCCCCAAATTCCAATATGTAAAAAAATATTTACATCACATTAAAATATCGACACATGCATGAATGTAGATGAAATCAAAAACTAATTGCACAGTTTTGTTGTACTTTACGAAACGAACATTTTGACCCTTATTAATCAATGTTTGAACAATTATTCACAAATAGCATTTATGATGTTTTTTAAAGTTTGGGTGTCCAAACTTTGGAACTAAACCAGGGCTTAGCTTTTAGGCATCACCATCTTGCCTACCACACCCGTACACCACCACCATAGTGTACACTAGCTTATAGGTATGGCCAGTAGCGGAGCTAGAATTGAAATTTACCTATGGCGAACCTACAGTGAAAACCTCGATGTTTGCTCCCATCCACTACCATCACTCTTGTACCAAGAGGAACTTATCGGTGGGCAGGCGTGGCGGCCGCTATAGCTTGCCAGATAGCTGGCTCCGCCGCTGGGTATGGCGATGCCAAATAGCCATGGCGCTCACGAGGCTGCGCTGCAATATTGGTTGGTTTGCGGAGGTGACAAAGCCGAGCACTGTACTTGACATTGACAGTGTAGATGTAATAATTGTTGAGTGGTCTCAATAGTTGGTGTAATAAGCTCTATATTATAGTTCCGGATTATGGAATATGACTTTTCAAACACTAAAACTAAACAAACAAGTTTTTTTTACCACAAAGTACATAATTCCAAGTGATAAAGATTCTTTTTTTTTTCAAACAAGTAAGTGATAAAGATTCCACGGCCCAACAATCCATCCAAAACTAGCCTCTTTTGTTTTGGGATCGTGGGCTCTTATGAACTCACTAAAAAAAGTTGCGAAACAGCCATGAGCTCCTTCCCAAAGAAATAACAATAAAAAACAGCCATATCTTTTGTACGCTCAGCCTCCCATGATCTATCTACAATTTTTAATTGGCAAGCTAAATTTCACAATCTCAGCCTAAAGAAAACTAAGACTGTCTCCAACAATAAAGATCCAAATCAGAGACCTATTTATCACTTTAGGTTGCCTACAGTAAAAAAGTTCGGGACCCATAAACTCATTTCTCCAACGTAAGACCCAAAAGAGAATCTTTTATGCCAATGGGTCACGAAGAGAGATACCCAATTTTACGCCCGGCCTCGCCGTGCCACCACCCGGCCCCGCCGGCGACGGTGCGCGCCTTGCGGCGCCCGCGGGGGCTCTTGGCGCGCAGCGGCGAGAGGAAGTACCACGCCCGGCCGCCGTCCCGCGCCACGGCGGCGCGGTGGCGCCGCGCGAGCTCCGCGGGGTCCGCGGCGTAGATGTCCGCGGCGTGCACGAACGCGCCGGCGCGGACGACGCCCCGCGCGACCCAGGGCCGGAGGAATGACTTGACGAGCACCAGGTCGGAGGGGTGCGAGTCGAAGGCCGGCGCCGGCGTCGGGGCGTGGGAGGTGGGGGTGCGCGGCATCGTGTCAGGAGGTGGGGTCGGGGAGCCGGGCGATCGATGTCGGCGGCGAGCGGGGCTATACGGAATGCACGCGGCGAGGCGGGCGGCGGTTTTGTAAGGCGGCGCGTCGGTTTCGTTTCGGAGTCCGAGTTGGACTCGAGGCGTACACCACACGCGACGGAAAGCCGTTGGGAGTCCGACTCCGACTCCGACTCGGAGAGCAGGAAAGTCCGATTTGCCCCTGGGATATTTGGGTATGATAGATGTTCTAGAAGCCTCTTTTTACTGGGTCCCACTCTCTCCTAAAAACTCATTTTGAGTTTGATACGTGTACTCTGTTGGAGGCTGAAATAGTATCATCAGATACCCATTTTAGATTTGTATCTCATTTTGGGTCATTGTTGGAGATAGCCTAAGGCCATATCGATATGGCTAAGGGCAGTCCCAACCCATCATGTTTATGAGTAGTGTCCATGCTGTCATGTTAGCAAGACATCACCTTAGACACTACATTCTCCAACCCATGATTTCTTAGGATGGATCATTAATAAATTCATCATCTTTTCTCTCTACCAATCATATTTGTTCTTTTTCTATCATGAAGACATCATCCTCTCCCAATGCAAACTTTGGTAGTGTCCTATTCATAGGTTCTCGTGTCGACACTGGGTCTTGCATGAGACCCAGTTTCTTCCTCTTTTCACTCTCCCTCTTATTTAATACAGTGCCACACAACCAAAAAGTCCTACGTTGCAGCCTAATTAATGCTATGGAAACCATCCTACATGGAGGGTTGGGACTGCCCTTAATGCTATGAAAACCCTCCTATATGGAGGGTTGGGACTGCCCTAATGAACTGTGAAGATTTATGGGCAGTTGATTTATCTTCCGTCGTCATCATCATCATCAATTTCGAAATCCGAGTTTGAGGAGCCCACGAGTCTGCAACAATCACCGAAGAGTCGCCGCCGCCGCCGCCGCCGCGTAGGCTTTTCGAATTCCAGCTGTTCAATTCCCCTCTAACTGTCCCTGGGCCCCACCTGCCAGATCCTCTCCCTAGTTCAAGTAGCACGCCCACACCCACCTCATCATTTCCCCAGTCCGCCGCCGGGCTCCAAAATCCGGCCATGGCTCCGCCGCCACGCCGTCCGCCGGAGCTGATGGAGGAGGTCGTCGAGATCGGATGAATGAGGTGTGATGAAAAGTGACAGCTGAAGATGAGGTGGTGGTCGATCAACCATCATGACGTTTCTAATTCTACCCGGTTTGTCAGATGCTCTAGGCGAGCTGTACTCTATTGTTGGTAAATCACATCCCAAAAGAAACAGAATAACCTGCTCTGGAAACATGTGTGATAACTCTGATGAGATGATGTCCTTATTTACATCATATAGATGTCTCTACGCCACGCCCTTCCGAAACCACGGGTATATACCAAACCTGAGCTGCTGGCATCCTTCCATCCTTCGATAGCTGATAGTTTTCCCTTCAAGAAGCTGCCTGATAAACCGGCAACGGAAGGTGATGTCGCGCCGGAGTGGGCAGCCGGACTCCACGTCTGCTACAAACTTTTTCAGCACAATCTGCATACCACTCAAATTTTCGGACATCGGAGGAACTCAAGTGGTGCTCCTTGTTGACGAACCCAAAAAGAGAAGAGGCGGCGACGGGCAAACTTGCAGTTGCAGCACTGAAAATCCGTTCAAGGTAGGAGGAACTCCTTACCACGAAAGGAAGGGCGTGCATGGAACTGCGGCGCGAAGACGAACACCGATGACGACAGTGATGATGATGGCGTGCACCAAGCCAACCTCCCGACCTCGACGACAAGCATGATGATGGCGTGCCTCTGCGTTTCAGGAGAATGGATAACATCCTGAACAGAGGCCCTGCCTTCTTGGCTGAGGCAGAGCATGGAGGTGTCAGTGGAGATCTACTGGTGGCTGTAGGTGAAGGGGAGCCGACCACATTTGAGGAAGCCAAGCTAGAGGAGTGCTGGCTTAAGGCCATGAAGGAGGAGCTGGTGTCCATTGAGCAGAACAGCACCTGTCAGCTGCTCGATCTTCCCCGCGGACACAGGTCGATCGACCTGAAATGGGTTTTCAAGCTGAAGCGCAATGAGGAAGGGGTTGTCATCAAGCACAAGGCTCGTCTTGTTGCAAAGGGGTATGTTCAGTAGCAAGGAGTTGATTTTGATGAAGTTCTTGCCCCTGTCGCGAGGATGGAGTCGATTCGGATGTTACTTGCTATTGCAGCTCAGGAGGGCTGGTTTGTACATCACATGGATGTCAAATCAGCTTTCCTGAATGGAGAGCTCAAGGAGGAGGTTTATGTCCAGCAGCCTCCAGGATTCATTGCTGCCGGTCATGAAGCTAAAGTGTTGAGGCTACACAAGGCTTTGTATGGGCTGAGGCAGGCTCCAAGGGCATGGAACGTGAAGCTCGACAGCAGCCTACAGAACATAGGGTTCAAGCAGTGTGCTGGTGAGCATGGGATGTACACAAGAGGAAAGGGGCATCCAGAGTGGTGGTAGGAGTCTATGTGGATGACCTCATCATCACTGGGGCGGATCCAGGAGGTTTTGATGAATTCAAGCAGGAGATGCAGAGGGAATTTTGGATGAGTGATCTAGGCTTTCTGTCATTCTACCTGGGAATTGAAGTGAAGCAGCGGAGGAATTCGATGACTCTTGGACAGGCAGCTTATGCAAGGAAGCTGCTTGAGAAGGCTGGGCTAGAAAACTACAACCCCTGTCACACCCCTATGGAGTTGTCCACCAGAGGTTCAACGCCAATGGTTAGTCAACCAGAACACCCCACATTTCTTCACGTCTGGCTGACGGGTGAGACAGTTGATTGCCTCTGATCTCACTGTACCAATGGTTTGTTGTATGCTACCATATGGACTTGTGCTTTGTTACTTCCAATCTCCTTTGATATAAAACATTCTTCCCTCGTGAAATTATCGATCGGATGAATGAGGTGTGATGAAAAGTGACAGCTGAAGATGAGGTGGTGGTCGATCAACCATCATGACGTTTCTAATTCTACCCGGTTTGTCAGATGCTCTAGGCGAGCTGTACTCTATTGTTGGTAAATCACATCCCAAAAGAAACAGAATAACCTGCTCTGGAAACATGTGTGATAACTCTGATGAGATGATGTCCTTATTTACATCATATAGATGTCTCTACGCCACGCCCTTCCGAAACCACGGGTATATACCAAACCTGAGCTGCTGGCATCCTTCCATCCTTCGATAGCTGATAGTTTTCCCTTCAAGAAGCTGCCTGATAAACCGGCAACGGAAGGTGATGTCGCGCCGGAGTGGGCAGCCGGACTCCACGTCTGCTACAAACTTTTTCAGCACAATCTGCATACCACTCAAATTTTCGGACATCGGAGGAACTCAAGTGGTGCTCCTTGTTGACGAACCCAAAAAGAGAAGAGGCGGCGACGGGCAAACTTGCAGTTGCAGCACTGAAAATCCGTTCAAGGTAGGAGGAACTCCTTACCACGAAAGGAAGGGCGTGCATGGAACTGCGGCGCGAAGACGAACACCGATGACGACAGTGATGATGATGGCGTGCACCAAGCCAACCTCCCGACCTCGACGACAAGCATGATGATGGCGTGCCTCTGCGTTTCAGGAGAATGGATAACATCCTGAACAGAGGCCCTGCCTTCTTGGCTGAGGCAGAGCATGGAGGTGTCAGTGGAGATCTACTGGTGGCTGTAGGTGAAGGGGAGCCGACCACATTTGAGGAAGCCAAGCTAGAGGAGTGCTGGCTTAAGGCCATGAAGGAGGAGCTGGTGTCCATTGAGCAGAACAGCACCTGTCAGCTGCTCGATCTTCCCCGCGGACACAGGTCGATCGACCTGAAATGGGTTTTCAAGCTGAAGCGCAATGAGGAAGGGGTTGTCATCAAGCACAAGGCTCGTCTTGTTGCAAAGGGGTATGTTCAGTAGCAAGGAGTTGATTTTGATGAAGTTCTTGCCCCTGTCGCGAGGATGGAGTCGATTCGGATGTTACTTGCTATTGCAGCTCAGGAGGGCTGGTTTGTACATCACATGGATGTCAAATCAGCTTTCCTGAATGGAGAGCTCAAGGAGGAGGTTTATGTCCAGCAGCCTCCAGGATTCATTGCTGCCGGTCATGAAGCTAAAGTGTTGAGGCTACACAAGGCTTTGTATGGGCTGAGGCAGGCTCCAAGGGCATGGAACGTGAAGCTCGACAGCAGCCTACAGAACATAGGGTTCAAGCAGTGTGCTGGTGAGCATGGGATGTACACAAGAGGAAAGGGGCATCCAGAGTGGTGGTAGGAGTCTATGTGGATGACCTCATCATCACTGGGGCGGATCCAGGAGGTTTTGATGAATTCAAGCAGGAGATGCAGAGGGAATTTTGGATGAGTGATCTAGGCTTTCTGTCATTCTACCTGGGAATTGAAGTGAAGCAGCGGAGGAATTCGATGACTCTTGGACAGGCAGCTTATGCAAGGAAGCTGCTTGAGAAGGCTGGGCTAGAAAACTACAACCCCTGTCACACCCCTATGGAGTTGTCCACCAGAGGTTCAACGCCAATGGTTAGTCAACCAGAACACCCCACATTTCTTCACGTCTGGCTGACGGGTGAGACAGTTGATTGCCTCTGATCTCACTGTACCAATGGTTTGTTGTATGCTACCATATGGACTTGTGCTTTGTTACTTCCAATCTCCTTTGATATAAAACATTCTTCCCTCGTGAAATTATCGATCGGATGAATGAGGTGTGATGAAAAGTGACAGCTGAAGATGAGGTGGTGGTCGATCAACCATCATGACGTTTCTAATTCTACCCGGTTTGTCAGATGCTCTAGGCGAGCTGTACTCTATTGTTGGTAAATCACATCCCAAAAGAAACAGAATAACCTGCTCTGGAAACATGTGTGATAACTCTGATGAGATGATGTCCTTATTTACATCATATAGATGTCTCTACGCCACGCCCTTCCGAAACCACGGGTATATACCAAACCTGAGCTGCTGGCATCCTTCCATCCTTCGATAGCTGATAGTTTTCCCTTCAAGAAGCTGCCTGATAAACCGGCAACGGAAGGTGATGTCGCGCCGGAGTGGGCAGCCGGACTCCACGTCTGCTACAAACTTTTTCAGCACAATCTGCATACCACTCAAATTTTCGGACATCGGAGGAACTCAAGTGGTGCTCCTTGTTGACGAACCCAAAAAGAGAAGAGGCGGCGACGGGCAAACTTGCAGTTGCAGCACTGAAAATCCGTTCAAGGTAGGAGGAACTCCTTACCACGAAAGGAAGGGCGTGCATGGAACTGCGGCGCGAAGACGAACACCGATGACGACAGTGATGATGATGGCGTGCACCAAGCCAACCTCCCGACCTCGACGACAAGCATGATGATGGCGTGCCTCTGCGTTTCAGGAGAATGGATAACATCCTGAACAGAGGCCCTGCCTTCTTGGCTGAGGCAGAGCATGGAGGTGTCAGTGGAGATCTACTGGTGGCTGTAGGTGAAGGGGAGCCGACCACATTTGAGGAAGCCAAGCTAGAGGAGTGCTGGCTTAAGGCCATGAAGGAGGAGCTGGTGTCCATTGAGCAGAACAGCACCTGTCAGCTGCTCGATCTTCCCCGCGGACACAGGTCGATCGACCTGAAATGGGTTTTCAAGCTGAAGCGCAATGAGGAAGGGGTTGTCATCAAGCACAAGGCTCGTCTTGTTGCAAAGGGGTATGTTCAGTAGCAAGGAGTTGATTTTGATGAAGTTCTTGCCCCTGTCGCGAGGATGGAGTCGATTCGGATGTTACTTGCTATTGCAGCTCAGGAGGGCTGGTTTGTACATCACATGGATGTCAAATCAGCTTTCCTGAATGGAGAGCTCAAGGAGGAGGTTTATGTCCAGCAGCCTCCAGGATTCATTGCTGCCGGTCATGAAGCTAAAGTGTTGAGGCTACACAAGGCTTTGTATGGGCTGAGGCAGGCTCCAAGGGCATGGAACGTGAAGCTCGACAGCAGCCTACAGAACATAGGGTTCAAGCAGTGTGCTGGTGAGCATGGGATGTACACAAGAGGAAAGGGGCATCCAGAGTGGTGGTAGGAGTCTATGTGGATGACCTCATCATCACTGGGGCGGATCCAGGAGGTTTTGATGAATTCAAGCAGGAGATGCAGAGGGAATTTTGGATGAGTGATCTAGGCTTTCTGTCATTCTACCTGGGAATTGAAGTGAAGCAGCGGAGGAATTCGATGACTCTTGGACAGGCAGCTTATGCAAGGAAGCTGCTTGAGAAGGCTGGGCTAGAAAACTACAACCCCTGTCACACCCCTATGGAGTTGTCCACCAGAGGTTCAACGCCAATGGTTAGTCAACCAGAACACCCCACATTTCTTCACGTCTGGCTGACGGGTGAGACAGTTGATTGCCTCTGATCTCACTGTACCAATGGTTTGTTGTATGCTACCATATGGACTTGTGCTTTGTTACTTCCAATCTCCTTTGATATAAAACATTCTTCCCTCGTGAAATTATCGATCGGATGAATGAGGTGTGATGAAAAGTGACAGCTGAAGATGAGGTGGTGGTCGATCAACCATCATGACGTTTCTAATTCTACCCGGTTTGTCAGATGCTCTAGGCGAGCTGTACTCTATTGTTGGTAAATCACATCCCAAAAGAAACAGAATAACCTGCTCTGGAAACATGTGTGATAACTCTGATGAGATGATGTCCTTATTTACATCATATAGATGTCTCTACGCCACGCCCTTCCGAAACCACGGGTATATACCAAACCTGAGCTGCTGGCATCCTTCCATCCTTCGATAGCTGATAGTTTTCCCTTCAAGAAGCTGCCTGATAAACCGGCAACGGAAGGTGATGTCGCGCCGGAGTGGGCAGCCGGACTCCACGTCTGCTACAAACTTTTTCAGCACAATCTGCATACCACTCAAATTTTCGGACATCGGAGGAACTCAAGTGGTGCTCCTTGTTGACGAACCCAAAAAGAGAAGAGGCGGCGACGGGCAAACTTGCAGTTGCAGCACTGAAAATCCGTTCAAGGTAGGAGGAACTCCTTACCACGAAAGGAAGGGCGTGCATGGAACTGCGGCGCGAAGACGAACACCGATGACGACAGTGATGATGATGGCGTGCACCAAGCCAACCTCCCGACCTCGACGACAAGCATGATGATGGCGTGCCTCTGCGTTTCAGGAGAATGGATAACATCCTGAACAGAGGCCCTGCCTTCTTGGCTGAGGCAGAGCATGGAGGTGTCAGTGGAGATCTACTGGTGGCTGTAGGTGAAGGGGAGCCGACCACATTTGAGGAAGCCAAGCTAGAGGAGTGCTGGCTTAAGGCCATGAAGGAGGAGCTGGTGTCCATTGAGCAGAACAGCACCTGTCAGCTGCTCGATCTTCCCCGCGGACACAGGTCGATCGACCTGAAATGGGTTTTCAAGCTGAAGCGCAATGAGGAAGGGGTTGTCATCAAGCACAAGGCTCGTCTTGTTGCAAAGGGGTATGTTCAGTAGCAAGGAGTTGATTTTGATGAAGTTCTTGCCCCTGTCGCGAGGATGGAGTCGATTCGGATGTTACTTGCTATTGCAGCTCAGGAGGGCTGGTTTGTACATCACATGGATGTCAAATCAGCTTTCCTGAATGGAGAGCTCAAGGAGGAGGTTTATGTCCAGCAGCCTCCAGGATTCATTGCTGCCGGTCATGAAGCTAAAGTGTTGAGGCTACACAAGGCTTTGTATGGGCTGAGGCAGGCTCCAAGGGCATGGAACGTGAAGCTCGACAGCAGCCTACAGAACATAGGGTTCAAGCAGTGTGCTGGTGAGCATGGGATGTACACAAGAGGAAAGGGGCATCCAGAGTGGTGGTAGGAGTCTATGTGGATGACCTCATCATCACTGGGGCGGATCCAGGAGGTTTTGATGAATTCAAGCAGGAGATGCAGAGGGAATTTTGGATGAGTGATCTAGGCTTTCTGTCATTCTACCTGGGAATTGAAGTGAAGCAGCGGAGGAATTCGATGACTCTTGGACAGGCAGCTTATGCAAGGAAGCTGCTTGAGAAGGCTGGGCTAGAAAACTACAACCCCTGTCACACCCCTATGGAGTTGTCCACCAGAGGTTCAACGCCAATGGTTAGTCAACCAGAACACCCCACATTTCTTCACGTCTGGCTGACGGGTGAGACAGTTGATTGCCTCTGATCTCACTGTACCAATGGTTTGTTGTATGCTACCATATGGACTTGTGCTTTGTTACTTCCAATCTCCTTTGATATAAAACATTCTTCCCTCGTGAAATTATCGATCGGATGAATGAGGTGTGATGAAAAGTGACAGCTGAAGATGAGGTGGTGGTCGATCAACCATCATGACGTTTCTAATTCTACCCGGTTTGTCAGATGCTCTAGGCGAGCTGTACTCTATTGTTGGTAAATCACATCCCAAAAGAAACAGAATAACCTGCTCTGGAAACATGTGTGATAACTCTGATGAGATGATGTCCTTATTTACATCATATAGATGTCTCTACGCCACGCCCTTCCGAAACCACGGGTATATACCAAACCTGAGCTGCTGGCATCCTTCCATCCTTCGATAGCTGATAGTTTTCCCTTCAAGAAGCTGCCTGATAAACCGGCAACGGAAGGTGATGTCGCGCCGGAGTGGGCAGCCGGACTCCACGTCTGCTACAAACTTTTTCAGCACAATCTGCATACCACTCAAATTTTCGGACATCGGAGGAACTCAAGTGGTGCTCCTTGTTGACGAACCCAAAAAGAGAAGAGGCGGCGACGGGCAAACTTGCAGTTGCAGCACTGAAAATCCGTTCAAGGTAGGAGGAACTCCTTACCACGAAAGGAAGGGCGTGCATGGAACTGCGGCGCGAAGACGAACACCGATGACGACAGTGATGATGATGGCGTGCACCAAGCCAACCTCCCGACCTCGACGACAAGCATGATGATGGCGTGCCTCTGCGTTTCAGGAGAATGGATAACATCCTGAACAGAGGCCCTGCCTTCTTGGCTGAGGCAGAGCATGGAGGTGTCAGTGGAGATCTACTGGTGGCTGTAGGTGAAGGGGAGCCGACCACATTTGAGGAAGCCAAGCTAGAGGAGTGCTGGCTTAAGGCCATGAAGGAGGAGCTGGTGTCCATTGAGCAGAACAGCACCTGTCAGCTGCTCGATCTTCCCCGCGGACACAGGTCGATCGACCTGAAATGGGTTTTCAAGCTGAAGCGCAATGAGGAAGGGGTTGTCATCAAGCACAAGGCTCGTCTTGTTGCAAAGGGGTATGTTCAGTAGCAAGGAGTTGATTTTGATGAAGTTCTTGCCCCTGTCGCGAGGATGGAGTCGATTCGGATGTTACTTGCTATTGCAGCTCAGGAGGGCTGGTTTGTACATCACATGGATGTCAAATCAGCTTTCCTGAATGGAGAGCTCAAGGAGGAGGTTTATGTCCAGCAGCCTCCAGGATTCATTGCTGCCGGTCATGAAGCTAAAGTGTTGAGGCTACACAAGGCTTTGTATGGGCTGAGGCAGGCTCCAAGGGCATGGAACGTGAAGCTCGACAGCAGCCTACAGAACATAGGGTTCAAGCAGTGTGCTGGTGAGCATGGGATGTACACAAGAGGAAAGGGGCATCCAGAGTGGTGGTAGGAGTCTATGTGGATGACCTCATCATCACTGGGGCGGATCCAGGAGGTTTTGATGAATTCAAGCAGGAGATGCAGAGGGAATTTTGGATGAGTGATCTAGGCTTTCTGTCATTCTACCTGGGAATTGAAGTGAAGCAGCGGAGGAATTCGATGACTCTTGGACAGGCAGCTTATGCAAGGAAGCTGCTTGAGAAGGCTGGGCTAGAAAACTACAACCCCTGTCACACCCCTATGGAGTTGTCCACCAGAGGTTCAACGCCAATGGTTAGTCAACCAGAACACCCCACATTTCTTCACGTCTGGCTGACGGGTGAGACAGTTGATTGCCTCTGATCTCACTGTACCAATGGTTTGTTGTATGCTACCATATGGACTTGTGCTTTGTTACTTCCAATCTCCTTTGATATAAAACATTCTTCCCTCGTGAAATTATCGATCGGATGAATGAGGTGTGATGAAAAGTGACAGCTGAAGATGAGGTGGTGGTCGATCAACCATCATGACGTTTCTAATTCTACCCGGTTTGTCAGATGCTCTAGGCGAGCTGTACTCTATTGTTGGTAAATCACATCCCAAAAGAAACAGAATAACCTGCTCTGGAAACATGTGTGATAACTCTGATGAGATGATGTCCTTATTTACATCATATAGATGTCTCTACGCCACGCCCTTCCGAAACCACGGGTATATACCAAACCTGAGCTGCTGGCATCCTTCCATCCTTCGATAGCTGATAGTTTTCCCTTCAAGAAGCTGCCTGATAAACCGGCAACGGAAGGTGATGTCGCGCCGGAGTGGGCAGCCGGACTCCACGTCTGCTACAAACTTTTTCAGCACAATCTGCATACCACTCAAATTTTCGGACATCGGAGGAACTCAAGTGGTGCTCCTTGTTGACGAACCCAAAAAGAGAAGAGGCGGCGACGGGCAAACTTGCAGTTGCAGCACTGAAAATCCGTTCAAGGTAGGAGGAACTCCTTACCACGAAAGGAAGGGCGTGCATGGAACTGCGGCGCGAAGACGAACACCGATGACGACAGTGATGATGATGGCGTGCACCAAGCCAACCTCCCGACCTCGACGACAAGCATGATGATGGCGTGCCTCTGCGTTTCAGGAGAATGGATAACATCCTGAACAGAGGCCCTGCCTTCTTGGCTGAGGCAGAGCATGGAGGTGTCAGTGGAGATCTACTGGTGGCTGTAGGTGAAGGGGAGCCGACCACATTTGAGGAAGCCAAGCTAGAGGAGTGCTGGCTTAAGGCCATGAAGGAGGAGCTGGTGTCCATTGAGCAGAACAGCACCTGTCAGCTGCTCGATCTTCCCCGCGGACACAGGTCGATCGACCTGAAATGGGTTTTCAAGCTGAAGCGCAATGAGGAAGGGGTTGTCATCAAGCACAAGGCTCGTCTTGTTGCAAAGGGGTATGTTCAGTAGCAAGGAGTTGATTTTGATGAAGTTCTTGCCCCTGTCGCGAGGATGGAGTCGATTCGGATGTTACTTGCTATTGCAGCTCAGGAGGGCTGGTTTGTACATCACATGGATGTCAAATCAGCTTTCCTGAATGGAGAGCTCAAGGAGGAGGTTTATGTCCAGCAGCCTCCAGGATTCATTGCTGCCGGTCATGAAGCTAAAGTGTTGAGGCTACACAAGGCTTTGTATGGGCTGAGGCAAGCTCCAAGGGCATGGAACGTGAAGCTCGACAGCAGCCTACAGAACATAGGGTTCAAGCAGTGTGCTGGTGAGCATGGGATGTACACAAGAGGAAAGGGGCATCCAGAGTGGTGGTAGGAGTCTATGTGGATGACCTCATCATCACTGGGGCGGATCCAGGAGGTTTTGATGAATTCAAGCAGGAGATGCAGAGGGAATTTTGGATGAGTGATCTAGGCTTTCTGTCATTCTACCTGGGAATTGAAGTGAAGCAGCGGAGGAATTCGATGACTCTTGGACAGGCAGCTTATGCAAGGAAGCTGCTTGAGAAGGCTGGGCTAGAAAACTACAACCCCTGTCACACCCCTATGGAGTTGTCCACCAGAGGTTCAACGCCAGAGATTGATGCAACAAGATACAGAAGCTTAGTGGGGAGCTTGAGGTACTTGGTGCACACACGGCCTGACATCACCTTTTCTGTGGGATATGTAAGCAGGTTTATGGAGAAACCTCGGGAGGAGCATTTGGCAACAGTAAAGCACTTATTGCGCTACATAGCAAGGATAGTGGATTTTGGGATTGACTATCCAAAATTCTCACTTGGTGGCAACAGGCTTACTGGCTATAGTGACAGTGATTTGGGGGGAGATGTTGATGAAGGAAAGAGCACAATAGGGGTGATTTTCTTCCTTGGAGAGTTGCCCATTTCTTGGTAGTCTCAGAAGCAGAAGACAGTGGCTCTTTCTTCCTGTGAAGCAGAGTACATGGCAGGGGCATGTCAAGCCGTGTGGCCAGCCAAAGCCAGTAGCGAATAGTAATTTGGAACGGAGGACACATGATATGCTAATTGACAACAACAATAATTAATGTAGGCCAAGACCTCCCCCAAACTAACTAATTAAGACTGCTTCGACCGCTTTCTCTTGGCACCACTCCGGGTGTTGTACCCGCTCCCGCTGGCTTTGGCCACAGTTGTTGACACGACAGTAATCGTCTTCTCCACTTTAAAGCTTGCATAACCATGGTTAGTCAACCAGAACACCCCACATTTCTTCACGTCTGGCTGACGGGTGAGACAGTTGATTGCCTCTGATCTCACTGTACCAATGGTTTGTTGTATGCTACCATATGGACTTGTGCTTTGTTACTTCCAATCTCCTTTGATATAAAACATTCTTCCCTCGTGAAATTATCGATCGGATGAATGAGGTGTGATGAAAAGTGACAGCTGAAGATGAGGTGGTGGTCGATCAACCATCATGACGTTTCTAATTCTACCCGGTTTGTCAGATGCTCTAGGCGAGCTGTACTCTATTGTTGGTAAATCACATCCCAAAAGAAACAGAATAACCTGCTCTGGAAACATGTGTGATAACTCTGATGAGATGATGTCCTTATTTACATCATATAGATGTCTCTACGCCACGCCCTTCCGAAACCACGGGTATATACCAAACCTGAGCTGCTGGCATCCTTCCATCCTTCGATAGCTGATAGTTTTCCCTTCAAGAAGCTGCCTGATAAACCGGCAACGGAAGGTGATGTCGCGCCGGAGTGGGCAGCCGGACTCCACGTCTGCTACAAACTTTTTCAGCACAATCTGCATACCACTCAAATTTTCGGACATCGGAGGAACTCAAGTGGTGCTCCTTGTTGACGAACCCAAAAAGAGAAGAGGCGGCGACGGGCAAACTTGCAGTTGCAGCACTGAAAATCCGTTCAAGGTAGGAGGAACTCCTTACCACGAAAGGAAGGGCGTGCATGGAACTGCGGCGCGAAGACGAACACCGATGACGACAGTGATGATGATGGCGTGCACCAAGCCAACCTCCCGACCTCGACGACAAGCATGATGATGGCGTGCCTCTGCGTTTCAGGAGAATGGATAACATCCTGAACAGAGGCCCTGCCTTCTTGGCTGAGGCAGAGCATGGAGGTGTCAGTGGAGATCTACTGGTGGCTGTAGGTGAAGGGGAGCCGACCACATTTGAGGAAGCCAAGCTAGAGGAGTGCTGGCTTAAGGCCATGAAGGAGGAGCTGGTGTCCATTGAGCAGAACAGCACCTGTCAGCTGCTCGATCTTCCCCGCGGACACAGGTCGATCGACCTGAAATGGGTTTTCAAGCTGAAGCGCAATGAGGAAGGGGTTGTCATCAAGCACAAGGCTCGTCTTGTTGCAAAGGGGTATGTTCAGTAGCAAGGAGTTGATTTTGATGAAGTTCTTGCCCCTGTCGCGAGGATGGAGTCGATTCGGATGTTACTTACAAGATATCGATCAGTTTTCCAGCAATCCAGCCGGTAGCTGCTTTTGGTGCCGGCGGGTACTAGGATGATGAGGGCCATCCATGGAGCATGGACGACTCGGAAAGCTCCGGGAAGTGCGTAGCAGGCTTCCGCATGCCTAGGATAGGATGCCACAAGGACCTACCGTAGCTAGCTGCAGCACTGTGCTGACGAATGCAACAAGCTTCATGCTAGGAAGGACTTGTAAGACTATCTCCAACGAGTGATCCAAAAGGAGACCCAAATCGAAAATGGGTCTTCGATGATACTATTTCAGCCTCCAACAGAGTATCCATACCCAAACTCAAAATGGGTTTTCAGGAGAAAACTTAAATCTGGGTTTCATCTCTCTTCGTGACCCATTCGTAGAAAGAATTCTCTTTTGGGTCTTTTGTTAGAGAAATAGGTTTATACGTCACAGACCTTTTCATTGTAGGCAACCTAAAGTGATAAATGGGTCTCCGATTTGGATCTCCATTGTTGGAGACCGTCTAAGTTGCAACACTAGTAGTGACTTGTCCAGTCACCATCAGCTTGTTGAGCTCACATAATGCATCGTATATATTGTGTTGTCTACACATGCATGCAGATATATCTATATCACTACCGGAAACTTATAGTTTACCGTGTGTCCGATAATTTACCGTGTATAATTTATCGAACATACGACAAACAACTCCTTTGTCGTGTGCTACAAACAAGCACACGGCAAATAGCCACAAAGCACGTCCGCATGATGTTACATTTACTAACAGATGGAGAAACACATGATATGCTAATTGACAACAACAATAATTAATGTAGGCCAAGACCTCCCCCAAACTAACTAATTAAGACTGCTTCGACCGCTTTCTCTTGGCACCACTCCGGGTGTTGTACCCGCTCCCGCTGGCTTTGGCCACAGTTGTTGACACGACAGCTCCTACCTGGCGGCGTCGTTCTCCGATCTCCAACCAACAAACACGTTCAATGCACCGCTCGCCGCCGCGCACGGCGACGCTGCTCCTCTCCCTGCACCTGGGCGCTTGGCGTGTGCTGCTCGTCTCGACGCACGGCGCCGTCGAGGAGTGCTTCACCGCGATAGATGGTGGGGTTGGCGCCCCCACCGTGGCCACTGGCGCGCCGTCCGCCGCCCCGAGATCTTCTCCGCCTCCAGCATCGCCGCCGACCGCCACGTCGAGCCCCTTCTCCACCTCCACACCGGCGGCGGCGCCGTGACCCTCTAGCCCAGCCTTTTCGAGATGGTGCTCAATGTGATGTTGCGCGGGCTCACCGGCGCGCCGCGCTGACGTGCGTTGGCCCCAGGTATCGTCGAGGACACGCTACCAGAGAAGATGACGCACATGAAAATGGAAACTAAAACAGTTGAATAAAAATACAAAGATATATTTAAATTATATTTTGATCCATTTATGCATGTTCTAATAATACCCTTATACTACGTATACTACTTATCATACACTATTCGTACCACTTGTTTAAGCAACAGCAATATACAATTAATCTCGGCCGTCGAATCTTTATATACAAGTATATTTCTAATCTAGTATGGAGCACGGTAAAAAATACCAGTATATTTCTAATCTAGTATGGAGCACGGTAAAAAAACCTCCAAGCACATCTGTGTCCATAATCCGCACCTGCCTCCCGAGGCCCTGTACTGTACGTGATCTGTCACGCGTCTACCGGGCCTCCTGCCTGCATGCACGACGTCTTCACACGCCGTCCTGCTCTAGCGCTGTATCTACTAGCGCTTCTATCATGACAACATATGCACGAACTTCATCGATGACTCATGGCTCGAAAATCTAGGCACTGTCGACGCGTGGCCTGGCCGGCGCACCCGCGCGAGGACGGGCGGCCACGGGGGCGGGGGCCAGTGGCTGATCCAGGATTTCAATCATGGGGTGAAAACTTAAGCCATGACATAGATTACTAAAGTTCATGGGATACTACCTAACATGAGATACTAAAGTTCATATAGCTAGTATCATCATATACTACATATACATACTCTTCGTTGGGTTATACACGTCTTTTAACATGAGATACACAGGTGAAGGTAGCTACATGCGCATGTAGAAATGATTTTTCATATATATATATATATATATATTAGATCTATATAGGTTTACACTATATTTCTTCAATTGATAGATTAAAAGAGAGCTAGATTCTTAATAAAGTTGGACATAAATTGACTGATTTAACAAAATCATTACCTCAATAAATATTACAACGCGTCATATGGCGAAGCCGGAGCTGATATAGACAGAATGGATGTAAGAGCCGATTGCTGATCGATCTTCAGATCAATGGATCCATGCATCCTTGTTTCTCCTAAAAACAAACAAAAATGTATTGGTATGGAAGGAGGCTTGTTTCAGCCTTTTCAGGAATATATTTGGATAAAAGGTGCTCAATTTAAATTCAGTAAGTTGAAAGATGACATATTACATTTGGACTGTGGGAGCGATGTTGCTCCATTATCCTCTGTCGGTATAGTTATAGAATTTAGTCTGCAGACCATTGCTTTATTCCTTCTGAAAACGGGCCTAACTGTCCAAGAATCAATTATCACTATATCATCATTCATTGATGAGCGAACCGGTCTCTAGCCGAGTTGGCTAGATAGCCTCAGTAGCACTCCGTCCTGGGTTCAACTTTCTGTGGGAGCGAATTTTAGGTTGAGGTTACAAAAATATTTTTGTTTGTCGCCACACTGAAACATAGCAAAAAAGGCCTATCGTAGCCCCGCTGGTCGAGTTTTTTTTATTCATCGGGTGACGTGAGCTGTGAAGCAACTGTAGGGCAACAAGGACTACAGGTGCTGGTTGAAATAGTCTACCGGTGGTCACTGCTTAGTCGGCATTTCAAGACGAGAAGAAAGGCAGCAGCACCGCTATTTTTCAGAGCATGTGTGTATATACAACCTATTACAAGTGCTGACAGTCCAGAAGACATCTTTGATACAGGCAAAATCTGCATCGCTAATTCGCTAGAGATAACCAACAGATGGAGAAATACATGATATGCTAGTTGACAACAACAATAATAATTACTGTAGGCCCATATGTTGTTTTATCGCAAATGCCCGTCATCTACTTAACTCTATTGCAAAATTACCCCACCATATGCACACATTTCTCATGTTTTCACTGATGTAGAGCCGCGACAGGCAGCCAGCTAACTGAGTCAAGCTTGTTTTGAGTGTTTGGATTATGCTATTTGTCATATTGCAATGATTTTCCTTTTGCAAATAGCAAAAGTCCGTAAAACTGTCTAGATTATATACTCCTGGAACATATTCATAGCAAATTAACCCCTTAACAAACTATAGCTTGGCCTAACAACAGGGCTCACCCAGGTTGTGATACTCATTGTCATCGACATCGTACCAGTACCATTCATCTTTCACAGACGTGACGTCATAGGGCGTAGCATGGTCAGGTCGTGCGAGATGGAAGAACGCGCTAAGCATCAATTATATACTATTTTGTCATGAAAAAATTACAAGGCAACCAATTTAGAGAATTTCTAGAAAAATTCCAGTAGTCTTTATATGTTACAACTCAGCATACGCAGGGTTAAAATGATAAGTTATATTATTACGTGGCCTAAACTGATATCAGATGGCACTAAACTATTATTAAGCCGAGGTGGGATAATTAGTACACTGATTTATTTAGTTAAGGAATTAATTTGCTCCAATTGAAACATAAGAGTTGAATATTACACTTTTGTAATACTTTTGGAGTTAAGGAATCAAATAGACACTTTCTCCACTCATAAATCTCTTCATCGTCTGGGTTGGTCTGGCGTTTGCTTAATTTTCCTATAATGACCATGTTCTTCCTACAATTTTGGATTAGACGTTAATCATGTTTGATTTATTAGTAAACGAATCGGATAATGGGACCACGAAAAGATCGGAGAAGGTGAGGTCACAGTTGTACTAATCCTCATCGAACATGTATTCTAATGCGATGCCTTCACAACCTGGACAATGGATCAGAATTTCAGATAGGATTATTTAGTTTTCTGCCATTCGGGCATTTATGTATTCTTAATGTGTGAAATCAGCTGGTAAGATTGAAGTCCTTAATTTGGCATGGGTGCGCCTATTTTTTAGATTTATTATAGGATTTAACCGGCACTATTAAGTTGAGTTCAGTTGTAGGTGACATTCAGTTGTAGACGATATTTCCTCGACAACAAGACGTCTTCGTAGAAGTGAGTGTGTATATAAGTGTTTGTGTACCGTGTTTTGCAAAAAAAAAAGGGTATTCTTAACACGGTGGCTTCACAACCTGGACGCGGGTTGCAAGATAAGATTCCTTTAGTCTATGTCTTAGTCTTCGTCAAGCTCCATAAGTTTTATATCTTGTCAACCAACAGAATTTTACCTGAAGAATCGTTGACAATGGTTACTGAAAAGACTAGAAAATTGTTTGCATCCCTATCAAGTGCCTATTCTTAATTACCCAGCAATTACAAGGTAGCAGAAGCTGCACGCATCGCTTCCGGCACCTATCTTCTAAGGTGAAGGAAAAATAATGCAGCAAGATATTTAACAGATCAACCCTTTAGTCTTTAGCTTAGTCTTCATCAAGCTTCATGAGTTGTATACCTTGTCAACCAACAAAATTGTTTGAGCAGGGTGCGTATAGTTATCACCTAGGCAATGCGCGAACACCTGTCGCCTGATGAGTGGAGTAGCAGGAGACAAACCTGAAGCAGCAGACACATCCGTTCACATGGATGACTTCACTTGCATACAAAAAAAGTTTGATAAAAAAGCCATTGCTTTTAAACCAAGCATCCAAATAAAATTTCAATAGCACCATAATACTTATTGCGATAAAATCTTGAAAACAAGATATCACTTGACTATATTTAGATGATATTTCTTTTGCGAACATTATTTTTATTAAGCTAGAACATTTTTGCTACTGCGAATAAATACCTAAACAATATGAACAAATAGTTATTTTCTGCAAACAAAAAACTAAATATGACGAACAAATTATAGTATAGTGCGAACAAAACGATCGGACATTTAATAATATGATGTACAACAGAGAATTGAACATCACGAACAAATGAATCCTCATTGTCGAACAATTTAATCTATACAGAGAACAAATAATTTAACACAACGAACAAGTTACTCTACAAAATAAACAGAATAGCTCCGCAATACGGAGAACAAATGCATTCACATAACGAACAAATTATCTTTATATCACAGACAAATATATACACGTGACGAACAAATGTATACACATGGCGTGAACAAATATATACATATGACGAACAAATGTATACAAATGTTGAGCAAGTATATACACATAATGAACAAAAAAGTGTAAGAAGAAGACATAGCTAAAGGGCGTACCCAGTGCCGTAGGCTTCCCGCACCGTGCGGGGTCTGGGGAAGGGTTGTAATAGCGCCCAAACCTTACCCGCATAAATATGCAGAGGCTGGGGCTTGAACCCGGGACCTTCCGGTTACAGACGGTAGGCTCTACCGCTGCACCAAGCCCGCCCTTCTAAGAAGAAGACATAGCTAATAAAATTAAATAGAAAAATAAATAATAAAAAAAAGTGAAAAAGAAAGAGAAAAGAGATATATAATTTCACACAAATGACATGAAAAAAAAGAATGAAAACCGAATAAAAACAAAAACGAAATTGAAAAGGAAAAACCAATACACGAGCTTCTATTGGAATTAAAAATTTCAACGGAGAATAACGCGTGACCCAATTAACTGCACCACCGGAAGACAACGTGGAAGATGGGCTGGTGGCCAACGGAAGATGAGCCGAAAAATCATCCGGGCCAAAAGCTGTCACTTACGCGGGCGTGGCAAGTCTTCGGGCGACAAACGCGAATAAATCTCGCGCGCGATAGCTAGTCGCGGCGGTTTGAGCACCTATAAAATTTCAAATACATCAAGACGTGTGTGTATACAACCTACAACCTCTCATGGGCTTCTATGTAATTTTATATTCTTTCAATGATCCCTTTGCAAGGGGCTGGATGTTTGTTAATGCTTATAAATAAAAATTCAACACTTTGTTTAAATAAATCTGTCTCCAGTAAATGAAGCATCAGCTTTCTCCAAAAATGTTCTGTATCGAGCAAACACTATGAATATGCATGACTAATTATGTCAGTGTATGCTATGCAGCAATAACAGCTCTATAGTATTTACTCGAAAAAAAACAATGCTATAGCTAACTCCATTGCGAAGAGAGGTACCAGCTCGAGGACACACTACTACACCCAGGGGCGGAGCTGGGCCTAAGGCCACCCTGGCCATGGCCTACGTGGCCCAAAAAACCCTTTTATATCCATGTATATTTTCTTGATCCTGGTTATATTGTGGCCAATAGAACAGTCGGCCTCTACTACTTCCTTGTTCCTTCGGTGGGAACAGAACGCCCCAGCCCAAGCCCAGACGCCCGCAGCGCCGCACGCCCGCACTACTCTCCTCTCCATCCGAAACCCGGCGGCGGCGGGCAGTGCACCGGCGCCCGGCAGCGTCCGCCCGCAGCCCAGCACCGGCGCGCAGCACGGCAGCAGGCGCCTGGCCAGGCTGCCTTCACGGGCTCACGGCGGGCGGTGGCGGCCGGCAGCACCAGCGCGCAGCAGCAGCAGGGCGGGCGGGTGGCGGCGTCCTCGAGCGCGCGCGCACCCCGGCCGTCGTCGACGTGCTGTGCGCGCGGTCTTCCGGCACCAGCGCACCTCAAGGTTAGTTTCAGAATTCTTTTTTGTTTTTGCGGTTAGCTTCAGTATTCAGTGTTCAGGTTTTATCGAATTTGGCTTCAGATTCCTATAGGGCATCTAATTCGCTTATAAAATCAATCAAATGGGGGGGGGATATTTAGGCACCTCTAGACGAGAGAATGTTGTGTTTTGTGTCCTGTGGTATTGTTTCCTGCGTTGGATCATAGAACATTGTCTGGCACGTGCAAAGGGTCCAAGTTCTTCCTTCAGTGATATCTGTGATATGCGGGGAATCGAGTCAATCGACGATGAATCAGACCAGCACTAGTTAGATATTTATTTTATCAAGTTTGTTATGCCAATGTGTCTTAAATTATGATGTATTGGTCTAAATCGTGCATTTTAAACACTTCTATCGATATATGAACTATCACTATTGCGATTATCGCTATTATGTGTACTACACTGCGATTGAGTGGTATAAACGTTTACTAAGTGGCCTTAGGCGTCAAAATCCGCCAGCTTCGCCACTGTCTGGATGGAAGGAGGCTTGTTTCAGCCTTTTCAGGAATATATTTGGATAAAAGGTGCTCAATTTAAATTCAGTAAGTTGAAAGATGACATATTACATTTGGACTGTGGGAGCGATGTTGCTCCATTATCCTCTGTCGGTATAGTTATAGAATTTAGTCTGCAGACCATTGCTTTATTCCTTCTGAAAACGGGCCTAACTGTCCAAGAATCAATTATCACTATATCATCATTCATTGGTGAGCGAACCGGTCTCTAGCCGAGTTGGCTAGATAGCCTCAATAGCACTCCGTCCTGGGTTTAACTTTCTGTGGGAGCGAATTTTAGGTTGAGGTTACAAAAATATTTTTGTTTGTCGCCACACTGAAACATAGCAAAAAAGGCCTATCGTAGCCCCGCTGGTCGAGTTTTTTTATTCATCGGGTGACGTGACAGTTTTTTTTTATTCATCGGGTGACGTGAGCTGTGAAGCAACTGTAGCGCAACAAGGACTACAGGTGCTGGTTGAAATAGTCTACCGGTGGTCACTGCTTAGTCGGCATTTCAAGACGAGAAGAAAGGCAGCAGCACTGCTATTTTTCAGAGCATGTGTGTATATACAACCTATTACAAGTGCTGACAGTCCAGAAGACATCTTTGATACAGGCAAAATCTGCATCGCTAATTCGCTAGAGATAACCAACAGATGGAGAAATACATGATATGCTAGTTGACAACAACAATAATAATTACTGTAGGCCAAGGCATGAATATACAGTCGAGTCCCCCAAACTAATACTAACTAATTAAGGCTGCTTCTACCGCTTTCTCTTTGCACCACCCCGGGTGTTGTACCTGCTGCCGCTGGTGATTGTCTTATTCACTAAAAATCTTGCATAACCATGCTTAGTCCGCCAGGACACCGCACATTTATCAACCTCTGGCTGACGGGTGAGACAGTCGATTGCCTCTGATCTTACCGTACCAATGGTTTGTTGAATGCTACCATATGGACTTCTCTCTTCGTTGCTAATTCCCATCTTCTTTGATATGTAACACCCTTCTTCCCGCGCGGAATCAAACCACTTATGAGGTGTGATGGAAAGTGACAGCTTCAGAGGTGGTGCCCGATCTATCATCATGAGGTTTCTAATTCTAATTCTACTCGGTTTGTCGGATGCTCTAGGCAAGTTGTACTCTGCTGCTGGCGTATAGCATTCCAAATCAAACTGAATAACCTGCTCTGGGAACATGTGTGATAACTCTGATGAGATGATGTCCTTATTTACATCATATAGATGTCTCTACGCCACGCCCTTCCGAAACCACGGGTATATACCAAACCTGAGCTGCTGGCATCCTTCCATCCTTCGATAGCTGATAGTTTTCCCTTCAAGAAGCTGCCTGATAAACCGGCAACGGAAGGTGATGTCGCGCCGGAGTGGGCAGCCGGACTCCACGTCTGCTACAAACTTTTTCAGCACAATCTGCATACCACTCAAATTTTCGGACATCGGAGGAACTCAAGTGGTGCTCCTTGTTGACGAACCCAAAAAGAGAAGAGGCGGCGACGGGCAAACTTGCAGTTGCAGCACTGAAAATCCGTTCAAGGTAGGAGGAACTCCTTACCACGAAAGGAAGGGCGTGCATGGAACTGCGGCGCGAAGACGAACACCGATGACGACAGTGATGATGATGGCGTGCACCAAGCCAACCTCCCGACCTCGACGACAAGCATGATGATGGCGTGCCTCTGCGTTTCAGGAGAATGGATAACATCCTGAACAGAGGCCCTGCCTTCTTGGCTGAGGCAGAGCATGGAGGTGTCAGTGGAGATCTACTGGTGGCTGTAGGTGAAGGGGAGCCGACCACATTTGAGGAAGCCAAGCTAGAGGAGTGCTGGCTTAAGGCCATGAAGGAGGAGCTGGTGTCCATTGAGCAGAACAGCACCTGTCAGCTGCTCGATCTTCCCCGCGGACACAGGTCGATCGACCTGAAATGGGTTTTCAAGCTGAAGCGCAATGAGGAAGGGGTTGTCATCAAGCACAAGGCTCGTCTTGTTGCAAAGGGGTATGTTCAGTAGCAAGGAGTTGATTTTGATGAAGTTCTTGCCCCTGTCGCGAGGATGGAGTCGATTCGGATGTTACTTGCTATTGCAGCTCAGGAGGGCTGGTTTGTACATCACATGGATGTCAAATCAGCTTTCCTGAATGGAGAGCTCAAGGAGGAGGTTTATGTCCAGCAGCCTCCAGGATTCATTGCTGCCGGTCATGAAGCTAAAGTGTTGAGGCTACACAAGGCTTTGTATGGGCTGAGGCAAGCTCCAAGGGCATGGAACGTGAAGCTCGACAGCAGCCTACAGAACATAGGGTTCAAGCAGTGTGCTGGTGAGCATGGGATGTACACAAGAGGAAAGGGGCATCCAGAGTGGTGGTAGGAGTCTATGTGGATGACCTCATCATCACTGGGGCGGATCCAGGAGGTTTTGATGAATTCAAGCAGGAGATGCAGAGGGAATTTTGGATGAGTGATCTAGGCTTTCTGTCATTCTACCTGGGAATTGAAGTGAAGCAGCGGAGGAATTCGATGACTCTTGGACAGGCAGCTTATGCAAGGAAGCTGCTTGAGAAGGCTGGGCTAGAAAACTACAACCCCTGTCACACCCCTATGGAGTTGTCCACCAGAGGTTCAACGCCAGAGATTGATGCAACAAGATACAGAAGCTTAGTGGGGAGCTTGAGGTACTTGGTGCACACACGGCCTGACATCACCTTTTCTGTGGGATATGTAAGCAGGTTTATGGAGAAACCTCGGGAGGAGCATTTGGCAACAGTAAAGCACTTATTGCGCTACATAGCAAGGATAGTGGATTTTGGGATTGACTATCCAAAATTCTCACTTGGTGGCAACAGGCTTACTGGCTATAGTGACAGTGATTTGGGGGGAGATGTTGATGAAGGAAAGAGCACAATAGGGGTGATTTTCTTCCTTGGAGAGTTGCCCATTTCTTGGTAGTCTCAGAAGCAGAAGACAGTGGCTCTTTCTTCCTGTGAAGCAGAGTACATGGCAGGGGCATGTCAAGCCGTGTGGCCAGCCAAAGCCAGTAGCGAATAGTAATTTGGAACGGAGGACACATGATATGCTAATTGACAACAACAATAATTAATGTAGGCCAAGACCTCCCCCAAACTAACTAATTAAGACTGCTTCGACCGCTTTCTCTTGGCACCACTCCGGGTGTTGTACCCGCTCCCGCTGGCTTTGGCCACAGTTGTTGACACGACAGTAATCGTCTTCTCCACTTTAAAGCTTGCATAACCATGGTTAGTCAACCAGAACACCCCACATTTCTTCACGTCTGGCTGACGGGTGAGACAGTTGATTGCCTCTGATCTCACTGTACCAATGGTTTGTTGTATGCTACCATATGGACTTGTGCTTTGTTACTTCCAATCTCCTTTGATATAAAACATTCTTCCCTCGTGAAATTATCGATCGGATGAATGAGGTGTGATGAAAAGTGACAGCTGAAGATGAGGTGGTGGTCGATCAACCATCATGACGTTTCTAATTCTACCCGGTTTGTCAGATGCTCTAGGCGAGCTGTACTCTATTGTTGGTAAATCACATCCCAAAAGAAACAGAATAACCTGCTCTGGAAACATGTGTGATAACTCTGATGAGATGATGTCCTTATTTACATCATATAGATGTCTCTACGCCACGCCCTTCCGAAACCACGGGTATATACCAAACCTGAGCTGCTGGCATCCTTCCATCCTTCGATAGCTGATAGTTTTCCCTTCAAGAAGCTGCCTGATAAACCGGCAACGGAAGGTGATGTCGCGCCGGAGTGGGCAGCCGGACTCCACGTCTGCTACAAACTTTTTCAGCACAATCTGCATACCACTCAAATTTTCGGACATCGGAGGAACTCAAGTGGTGCTCCTTGTTGACGAACCCAAAAAGAGAAGAGGCGGCGACGGGCAAACTTGCAGTTGCAGCACTGAAAATCCGTTCAAGGTAGGAGGAACTCCTTACCACGAAAGGAAGGGCGTGCATGGAACTGCGGCGCGAAGACGAACACCGACGACGACGGTGATGAACCCTTCATCGTCGAGTACACCTACACGTCGGGCGGCGTGGGCGCAGCGGGAGCGCCAGGAACACCGTCGACGGCGCGCGCACCTGCTGTTCCCCTGAACGCGACGCCGAACGTGTCAAGGGGGAGCGCCCGCCGCCCGGAGTCTGACGCCGGGCGCACCCAGCAGGGCACGTACGCCGGTGGCGACGGTCATGGAGGCGCCTGCACCGGCAACACCAGGGGTGGAGTTCGCGTCTCCACCAAGCCAACCTCCCGACCTCGACGACAAGCATGATGATGGCGTGCCTCTGCGTTTCAGGAGAATGGATAACATCCTGAACAGAGGCCCTGCCTTCTTGGCTGAGGCAGAGCATGGAGGTGTCAGTGGAGATCTACTGGTGGCTGTAGGTGAAGGGGAGCCGGCCACATTTGAGGAAGCCAAGCTAGAGGAGTGCTGGCTTAAGGCCATGAAGGAGGAGCTGGTGTCCATTGAGCAGAACAGCACCTGTCAGCTACTCGATCTTCCCCGCGGTCACAGGTCGATCGACCTGAAATGGGTTTTCAAGCTGAAGCGCAATGAGGAAGGGGTTGTCATCAAGCACAAGGCTCGTCTTGTTGCAAAGGGGAAAGCTCAAGGAAATGCAGAGGATGCATATATCTATTCCTACTTTCTTCAAGGCTAGGAGCTGCGTGCACTGTAGAGTGTGCCCTCAGTGTGCAGTGACTCACACGTCACAACCTGCAGAGTAGTTGTCAACTAACTGTCCGGGGCCCCGGTAAAGCTTGTGCGGGGTACCACACTATATATATAGTACGTACACCGCCTTGGCATGACCACCAGCGCGTAAAATATTAACAAGAACCAGTTCTTCACATGTTAACTCCATCGTAAAAATGAAAAAAAAGGAAACTGAACATCAACTTGAGCAAGCGCATCCAGCATTCTAAAGGGCGGCCCAACCTAACACAGCAACCAAATTGACGGTCTATCAGATGACCGTGTACTTACTGCTTAACGTGTACTGAGACCAATTTAGCAAGCAAGACATGGAACAAAGCGTGTACATACATTCAGTACGTATCCACCTGGGAAGACAGAGATACTTGTAGGATATGTTGAATTCTTCAGATATCGATCAGTTTTCCAGCAATCCAGCCGGTAGCTGCTTTTGGTGCCGGCGGGTACTAGGATGATGAGGGCCATCCATGGAGCATGGACGACTCGGAAAGCTCCGGGAAGTGCGTAGCAGGCTTCCGCATGCCTAGGATAGGATGCCACAAGGACCTACCGTAGCTAGCTGCAGCACTGTGCTGACGAATGCAACAAGCTTCATGCTAGGAAGGACTTGTAAGACTATCTCCAACGAGTGATCCAAAAGGAGACCCAAATCGAAAATGGGTCTTCGATGATACTATTTCAGCCTCCAACAGAGTATCCATACCCAAACTCAAAATGAGTTTTCAGGAGAGAACTTAAATCTGGGTTTCATCTCTCTTCGTGACCCATTCGTAGAAAGAATTCTCTTTTGGGTCTTTTGTTAGAGAAATAGGTTTATACGTCACAGACCTTTTCATTGTAGGCAACCTAAAGTGATAAATAGGTCTCCGATTTGGATCTCCATTGGAGACCGTCTAAGTTGCAACACTAGTAGTGACTTGTCCAGTCACCATCAGCTTGTTGAGCTCACATAATGCATCGTATATATTGTGTTGTCTACGCATGCATGAAGATATATCTATATCACTACCGGAAACTTATAGTTTACCGTGTGTCCGATAATTTACCGTGTATAATTTATCGAACATACGACAAACAACTCCTTTGTCGTGTGCTACAAACAAGCACACGGCAAATAGCCACAAAGCACGTCCGCATGATGTTACATTTACTAACAGATGGAGAAACACATGATATGCTAATTGACAACAACAATAATTAATGTAGGCCAAGACCTCCCCCAAACTAACTAATTAAGACTGCTTCGACCGCTTTCTCTTGGCACCACTCCGGGTGTTGTACCCGCTCCCGCTGGCTTTGGCCACAGTTGTTGACACGACAATAATCGTCTTCTCCACTTTAAAGCTTGCATAACCATGGTTAGTCAACCAGAACACCCCACATTTCTTCACGTCTGGCTGACGGGTGAGACAGTTGATTGCCTCTGATCTCACTGTACCAATGGTTTGTTGTATGCTACCATATGGACTTGTGCTTTGTTACTTCCAATCTCCTTTGATATAAAACATTCTTCCCTCGTGAAATTATCGATCGGATGAATGAGGTGTGATGAAAAGTGACAGCTGAAGATGAGGTGGTGGTCGATCAACCATCATGACGTTTCTAATTCTACCCGGTTTGTCAGATGCTCTAGGCGAGCTGTACTCTATTGTTGGTAAATCACATCCCAAAAGAAACAGAATAACCTGCTCTGGAAACATGTGTGATAACTCTGATGAGATGATGTCCTTATTTACATCATATAGATGTCTCTACGCCACGCCCTTCCGAAACCACAGGTATATACCAAACCTGAGCTGCTGGCATCCTTCCATCCTTCGATAGCTGATAGTTTTCCCTTCAAGAAGCTGCCTGATAAACGGGCAGCGGAAGGTGATGTCGCGCCGGAGTGGACAGCCGGACTCCACGTCTGCTACAAACTTTTTCAGCACAATCTGCATACCACTCAAATTTTCGGACATCGGAGGAACTCAAGTGGTGCTCCTTGTTGACGAACCCAAAAAGAGAAGAGGCGGCGGCGGGCAAACTTGCAGTTGCAGCACTGAAAATCCGTTCAAGGTAGGAGGAACTCCTTACCACGAAAGGAAGGGCGTGCATGGAACTGCGGCGCGAAGACGAACACCGATGACGACAGTGATGATGATGGCGTGCACCAAGCCAACCTCCCGACCTCGACGACAAGCATGATGATGGCGTGCCTCTGCGTTTCAGGAGAATGGATAACATCCTGAACAGAGGCCCTGCCTTCTTGGCTGAGGCAGAGCATGGAGGTGTCAGTGGAGATCTACTGGTGGCTGTAGGTGAAGGGGAGCCGACCACATTTGAGGAAGCCAAGCTAGAGGAGTGCTGGCTTAAGGCCATGAAGGAGGAGCTGGTGTCCATTGAGCAGAACAGCACCTGTCAGCTGCTCGATCTTCCCCGCGGACACAGGTCGATCGACCTGAAATGGGTTTTCAAGCTGAAGCGCAATGAGGAAGGGGTTGTCATCAAGCACAAGGCTCGTCTTGTTGCAAAGGGGTATGTTCAGTAGCAAGGAGTTGATTTTGATGAAGTTCTTGCCCCTGTCGCGAGGATGGAGTCGATTCGGATGTTACTTGCTATTGCAGCTCAGGAGGGCTGGTTTGTACATCACATGGATGTCAAATCAGCTTTCCTGAATGGAGAGCTCAAGGAGGAGGTTTATGTCCAGCAGCCTCCAGGATTCATTGCTGCCGGTCATGAAGCTAAAGTGTTGAGGCTACACAAGGCTTTGTATGGGCTGAGGCAAGCTCCAAGGGCATGGAACGTGAAGCTCGACAGCAGCCTACAGAACATAGGGTTCAAGCAGTGTGCTGGTGAGCATGGGATGTACACAAGAGGAAAGGGGCATCCAGAGTGGTGGTAGGAGTCTATGTGGATGACCTCATCATCACTGGGGCGGATCCAGGAGGTTTTGATGAATTCAAGCAGGAGATGCAGAGGGAATTTTGGATGAGTGATCTAGGCTTTCTGTCATTCTACCTGGGAATTGAAGTGAAGCAGCGGAGGAATTCGATGACTCTTGGACAGGCAGCTTATGCAAGGAAGCTGCTTGAGAAGGCTGGGCTAGAAAACTACAACCCCTGTCACACCCCTATGGAGTTGTCCACCAGAGGTTCAACGCCAGAGATTGATGCAACAAGATACAGAAGCTTAGTGGGGAGCTTGAGGTACTTGGTGCACACACGGCCTGACATCACCTTTTCTGTGGGATATGTAAGCAGGTTTATGGAGAAACCTCGGGAGGAGCATTTGGCAGCAGTAAAGCACTTATTGCGCTACATAGCAGGGATAGTGGATTTTGGGATTGACTATCCAAAATTCTCACTTGGTGGCAACAGGCTTACTGGCTACAATGACAGTGATTTGGGGGGAGATGTTGATGAAGGAAAGAGCACAATAGGGGTGATTTTCTTCCTTGGAGAGTTGCCCATTTCTTGGTAGTCTCAGAAGCAGAAGACAGTGGCTCTTTCTTCCTGTGAAGCAGAGTACATGGCAGGGGCATGTCAAGCCGTGTGGCCAGCCAAAGCCAGTAGCGAATAGTAATTTGGAACGGAGGAGGGAGGGCGGACGACCTTCGAGGTGTCCGCCACAAGCACCGCGCCGCCGAGCCCTCCCTCCACGCCCGATCTTTGACCATTCGTCTTATTCAAAATGAATCAGCACCCCCCCACCCCCCACCCACCCACCAAGCCAGTAGTACTTTTCTCTCAGAACAAATCAACACCAGCCACCAGCCAAACGAACATGACGTAAGTGCCCAGTGATAGACTACATTATTTGAATAAATCACGTACCTGACACTCATTGTTGTGCTACACTCATTGTTGTGCTACAGTTGCTTCGCTGCTCACGTCACTGCTAGAGTGATAACTGATTCGGGGCGGTTAGCCCCCCTTTCATGCTAGCTACTCACACTGGGGTACGCCAACCAGTGCGGCAGTACCACATGGCAAATCAAACCGCTGCAGCGAGGTACTGGACGGAGCACGCTATCGCTGCGGAGGCCGAGTGTGCGCCAAATGCATCGGGTAGCGCTCGGCCGCTACCCGCCACGGTGGCGCGGAGCTCGCATGGCCCAACCCCACCCCCCGCTGCGCTGCCTGCGCGCCTCCACCGCCCCGTCGCCCCACTCACGCTGCCCCGCCTCCCGCGTTCGGTCGCCGCCCTGCCGCGCTCCCACCCCGCTGGCTTGGCTACAGCTGCCCCTCCAACGGAGAGAGGGGCCGGTAGCGTGTACGAAGGGGAGGAGGACGGGGAGCGACACGGCGTGGAGGGGGAGGAGGACCTGTGCACGGCCGTCGACGCCGCCGCGCGCTCACCGCCGCCTGCCCTCACGCTGGTGTGCCAACCCCCGCTGCGCTGCCTGCGCGCCTCCACCGCCCCGTCGCCCCACTCACGCTGCCCCGCCTCCCGCGTTCGGTCGCCGCCCTGCCGCGCTCCCACCCCGCTGGCTTGGCTACAGCTGCCCCTCCAACGGAGAGAGGGGCCGGTAGCGTGTACGAAGGGGAGGAGGACGGGGAGCGACACGGCGTGGAGGGGGAGGAGGACCTGTGCACGGCCGTCGACGCCGCCGCGCGCTCACCGCCGCCTGCCCTCACGCTGGTGTGCCAACTGGGCCGCGGTGGAAGAGGAGATGAAAAAAGTCAACAACGAATAGTAATTTGGAACGAAGGTAGTACTTGCTTATTTCCTCTTAATGAAAAACATGTTCAGACACGGTCGCGAAAAAGACTTGAGCGAGGGACATGAGAGCAAATATTATGGAAGGATGCAAGAAGGCTAAACGGTGAGGTGGGGGAGAGAGAAGATGAGAGAGAGGATGTGAACCAATAAACTTTGTGAGAGACACAGTTGGGCAATGTATTAATGATAAATAGCTAAATCACTATATAAATGGGCTGAGAGATGGACCGTAAAGATGCTTACGGCCTACTGCTGGCTAAATTATTAGAAGATGATCCCGACTCGTTGTTCGGCCTGGCCTGGCCCGGCCCGGCCATCTGTCCGCCTGTCACTTGCCCATGAGGCCGGACAGCCCACGGTTGAGGTCCATAAGAATAATAGAATAGAAGGGATTCCGCATACAAATACAAGAGATCGTCTCCTTCCTTGCGGCGGCGGCGTCCTCCAGATCTCCAGCCGGTGGGTGTCATGGCGCTGCGCTACGTGGCCAGGAGGCTGGGCATCCCCGCTCTTCGCCGGGCTTCGGGGCCCCGGGTGTCGCCGTCGGCGGGCTCCGGACCTCTCGCCTCCCGCTCCTCTCAGGTGCGCGCGCTAGCTCCCCGTCTAATCCAATCCATCGATAGACTAGCTTGCCTGCACCGTACCGGCCCTTGGATGGTAGCCATAAAACCTATAAGGAACCATCACGCTGTATGCATGTGCTTCCTGATATCACCAAACCAGACCGGTTGATGCATATGCATCCAATTTATCTGCTAGAAGCAACGATGACTGGCATTAATTGCAGCCTTGTAATTGCAGCATTAATGTCAGGTGCTTTTCCTGCAGAAACAACAACGACCGCCGTGTTTCGTTAGGTTTGCAAAAAATTTTCACCGGGGAATCCGCATGAAGTATTAAATGAAGTCTATTTATAAAACTTTTTTTAAGGATAATGTAACTTTACGCGATGAATCTAATGAGCCTAATTAATAGATAATTTACTACAGTAATGCTATAATAACCATCATCTAATCATACGGTCAGAGACCTCATTAGATATGTCTCGTGAATTAACTTGAGATTCTGTACGTAATTTTGTAAACTAACTTTATTTAATATTCAGTTAGACGTGTGTAAAAAAAATTTCACGCTCCAAAGAAACACGGCCCACATGCCAAACCGGCAACCGTTTGCTGCCTAGGGACTCTAGCTTGGTGCAATCCGTTATCCCAGACTCTGGTCGGGGATGCACTGGCTGCCACTGTGATTGCTTACATCACTTAGTAATCTTGATCTTCCTAGTCAAACACGTACTGGTACTCTCGGAATGTTGCTAAATAAGCCATGTTCTCATTTGCATCTGAAGCGTCTGAAACCCAACGAGGCTACCCCATTATTTGATTTGAAATGTGTGTTACATTGTTGTACGTCTATTATCAATCCTTGAACAATTTATTCCTACTTTTGCATTGCCTTCTCAGCTGCAAGTTCTCTGTTCTCAGGCGGGATACAGCAATGGAGGTGCTGCTTGGAAGCAAAGTTCAGAAGAGACAATGGATGAATTGGCCAAACACAAAGCTGAAATTGATGCTGCATAGTAAATGCACTCTGAGTTGTCCTTGTTTGATTCTATTCAATCAGAATGGTTCTAACGTCCATGTGTTTCTTCATGTATTTTTTATAGTAATGACATCATGCGTGCAAGCAGAATAGAGCGGCGGATGTCCATGGGGGCTTTTGCCATTAGCACGTTCCTCGCATTGTATACTGTTGCAGCCATCGTTCGGGAGGCACGGGCGATGGCCAGGGAGAGAGCCCTTGAGTTCGAGTCTTTCATAGCTGAATTTGACACTGATGAGGCAGACATGGATGACGCAGACATGGAGGGAGACGAGAGGGAATGAGAACTGAATAGCCTAGGATTTACTGGCCTGGATATGGCAATGTGATAATGGGTGTGCACTTGGTGTATGTAAGACCTATTTAAGACCCAAGTACTGTATTTTGGAGATGTATCCATGTACCTATTTAAGACCTACTTATGCTGGGCGTTAAATAGTAGATGTTTATGCTAGCTTTGGAATTATTTAATGACTTATTCTGTGTGTGGTCTAAAGCTCACTCTGTAGTGGCATGTTTTATGTGATAAACTTCATCGTTAAACCTTGCCCTACTTGTATACTTAATTTATAGATCTTATATATCCGTTTGGACCTCCCTTGTTTCATTTAATCGGTGTGTTTGTTTGGTTTGGGATATGATGTGACCTTGTCCAGAACCAATAGTGATGCAGCATTGCATGGTTCCTTGTAGGATCGGATGATATGATGATCATGTGCTTCTGTTTGGTTTGTGGATATGAGATTCGGGATCTGATGATCCTGGTGTGTTATCTATTCCTATTTGGTTGGTGCAAGACCCAATGAGTCTTGATAAGGTTTGTTTCGCAAACCAATATATACACGGGTGCCAAAATGATTCTAGTTTGGAAATATTTACTCAATGTAAACTAGTATATGCACCCGTAGTACAGTACCGAAAATAATTTCTGTGCGGCAGCAGATTTGATATATGGCATTGGGAGATCATACTTAATATTGGATAGATTCGAATTGTCAAGGGCCATGCATTGGTGGAATTGCTAAAATATGTATACAAACCTGGTGATCTAGTATTATCATATTATCTTGGTTTAAATTTATACATTCCACTACTAGCATATTCTAGTGTAGCTGAAACTGAAATGCTGAGTTGGTTATGAATTTTGTGCGTGCCATCTTTTTTCGCATTGTGGTGTATTCTCATCAACAGAGAGAACTGTCTGATTTTTAAATGCAGCTCTTGACAGTGAGACTGGGAAAATGGACGGATCCATTATCATGATTGTGCCGTTGTATACTTGTGTTTTCTTCCGCGAATCTACTAATATCAGTTCTTTTCTGTTGAGCAATTTAAATACTAGAAGGACAAGTTATGATGGCCTGTGGTTGTTCTTGTGAAGACCTCAGTATGGGCAGTTAACCACATAGAAGAAGGAGGTGTGGTTATTCCCAAATGGCTTCATGATTGAACTCTACTTTCAAGGAAAAAATTGATTGAGTAGCATCTCTAACACGTGAGATGCTTCTATATTGCAAGTGTTATGTAAAAGTAAGTAAATAAACATATTTATGTATCGTAGTTGAGCGTTGTGGTTTTTTCTTTCAATATCGTATTACTACAGTTTTTGTCTATGGATTTTAGAGTGAAGGTGATAATAACACTACGATCCACAGGTGAATCATGACAAAACTTGTGTTGCACATGGTGCTTGCAGCATAATGGGTTTGAGCGAAACCATTGACTGCTAAAGCTGTGAATATTTTTCCAGTGTTCTTTTTGGCACGGATCAACACATGATGGTGGCACCCATGACAAGTCCTGCATAGGAAGTTGAGTAAGTTGTTTCCTAATAATTTCAACTGCTGACCTGAAATGAACTGTATACAACTGCAGGCACTTGATTATGGTACCAATAATGTCTGTACTTTCTGAAATCTGTAGCATTACACCAAGGAAAAAGTCGTTCTCTGGTGCACTACCGTCTTTCTGGATAATTGTGAGGCTAATCTCTATTCCATGCTCTGCATTACGGAAGGGCATAACCGATAGTAGAAACATAGGGCACTCGCTTCCCTGAACTATTTTATGACGTAGTTCATTGCCAGCAAAAATATGCTTGATCATAGAGTTGACGGGCATGTGACAGTGTAATGAGCCATGCTCGACGAATCTCAGAAACTCGCTAGCACCATGAGCAAACCACTCAAACCTTCGAATGACGGATCTGCTCGAATGTCTGCATGGATGCAATGCTGCTCCTTGCTGTGATTCACCTCTATAGCAGAACTTTTATCTGCAAGTGGCAGGTCCTCTGAAGAGCCATATGGGGCATAAAGAGGAGTCCAGGTATTGAGAATCTTGCAGACAAATTTTGCCTCCATCTAGTGAAACCTGGCACTCCAAATGCGCCTCAATAACTGATTCTAGAGAAATATTTGTCTGGGACAGGTGGAGTAAATCGAGCTTACCTCGAGCCCGGCCCACATGGCAGTGGCCGGAGAGGCCATTCCTGGGCCGGACCCGGAGCTTTTAAAAATTCTTTTCTTTTGGCCCATCGACAGCTTCCATCCGGTCAAAAGAAAATGTGCTGGATAAAGTACCAAGCAAGTTGGCACAAGATCTTACAGTTTCCTCCTTAATTTTAAAGCTAGTGCTACCCCTAACTACACGCTCAAAGTTAACAACAAGAAAAAAAGAAAGTAACTGCAGCTGAAACTTACAAATAAGCTGCAATGCTATTAAAAAGAACAGATAAGCTGGCTGTCTGATTTGTAATACTACGACCATGTCATTTTGGCACCGCAACATGTCAACATCCGCCGGTGAAAAGGCAAACACAGCCATACACACGTTCAAAGCCTAAAAGCACCACACTTTTAACGTAGAACAGACTTCAAAATTTAGTCTAAAATGAACACAAGTTGCTAGTAATATTTAAATCTGTAGTCTTCGTGCTGCACCTCTGCTTCTCTTCTTGACAGAGTTTCCTGAGCATTTTTTTTATCTCTGAAAACATCAATTTTAATGGAAAATAACTACACCAAGAAATTATATGCACGATGTAGGTGCACCTTACACTTGCAGATAAGTTACTGTGCAATTACAAAAAAATAAATAAGATGCCGTTCGATGTATAACATTGTGTAACCATGGAACTGCCACCCAAAGATCAACTGGTGGGAAGCAAACACCACCATACAGAACAGACATTTCGAATGCTACACTACACCTACATAAATTTCTAATTTCGAAGATACTTTAATATAACACAAGTTGACTAAAATGCAAATGCCTTACAGATGTTGCTCTGCTTCTCTTGAGTCCTGATTCTGTAGCAGGAGCATTTAGGCCCAATTCGAGCTCTGAAAATGTTTATACTTTGATGTCATGGCAGATTTGTTCTCTGTTATGAATCCTAACTCCAACCTGTGATCCTCCCTGGAAAACTCCATTTCCATCCCCTAATCTAGATTTCAGGCATGGCAGTTGTGGTGCTAACTGCTCTTCCTTTTCTTTCTGATTCCAGTCCATAATTGAGGCTTGCAGTTTATTGGGTGCATGTGTAGCCCATAAGTCCATGAAGTGAGAGATCACATTGGTGGGACTGGCCAACTCCTTATCCTGTTGTTGCAACAACTTTCTTTTCCTAGCTGCACCAAACGTTCTCTGTGTTCTTGGCAAGAAGATGCTTGTCTTCTCTACCTGAATGTATGCCCTGCTACCACATTTAGACTTCCAAAGCATCTGGTATGCTGTTGCTTCACTGTTTTGGCTGAAGTAATCTATTGCCTTCGGCAACAGGATCTCTTCCAGTCGGTCCAAGGTCACATCTGCTTGAAGGAACTTTTGCTCCTCGCCACCTTCAATCATAACTAGTTCAGAACTTCTATCTGCAAGCAGAAGGTCTTCTGAAGTGCCATGGGGTGTAAAGAGGAGTCCAACTTTCAGGTGCGGTGAATCTTGCAGAGAACATTTCCCTTTAAACATTGAGGTGCTCTGTTTGCTGTACTCAGAAGATGAGACTTGGCACTGCAAATTCACTATAATAACTGATTCTAGAGAAACATCCTGTAATCCTGATCTGTCTACCTTGCTATTCTGACAAAACTTGTGTTGCACATGGTGCTTGCAGCATAATGGGTTTGAGCGAAACCATTGACTGCTAAAGCTGTGAATATTTTTCCAGTGTTCTTTTTGGCACGGATCAACACATGATGGTGGCACCCATGACAAGTCCTGCATAGGAAGTTGAGTAAGTTGTTTCCTAATAATTTCAACTGCTGACCTGAAATGAACTGTATACAACTGCAGGCACTTGATTATGGTACCAATAATGTCTGTACTTTCTGAAATCTGTAGCATTACACCAAGGAAAAAGTCGTTCTCTGGTGCACTACCGTCTTTCTGGATAATTGTGAGGCTAATCTCTATTCCATGCTCTGCATTACGGAAGGGCATAACCGATAGTAGAAACATAGGGCACTCGCTTCCCTGAACTATTTTGTGACGTAGTTCATTGCCAGCAAAAATATGCTTGATCATAGAGTTGACGGGCATGTGACAGTGTAATGAGCCATGCTCGACGAATCTCAGAAACTCGCTAGCACCATGAGCAAACCACTCAAACCTTCGAATGACGGATCTGCTCGGCTCATCCTTATTGCTGCTAAAGGAAGAGAGAATAAATGACTTGGTAGCATGTGCCATCCGTTTAGGAAAGGATGAATTCCTCACCTCCTGTTCTATCTGTTCTTCTTCTAATATTCTCTGCTTGCATTTGTGCAGGGCGTCATCGCACTGTTGAGCAGTAAGCTTCAGCTTCTTGCGCCAACGTAACAACGATGCATCCGTGATCAGCCACTTGTCGGATATCTCAAGAGCAGCTTCCAGCCTGATGTGTGCCATCTCCAGCCTATCCATGTTTTCGTTGGCATTTGATTTCTCTTTCCCTTCACACTTGTGAACGAGACCAGATAGGATTTGGCTAACTGCCTCCTGGACAACTGCAGAGCTGATCATCTCTGCCATTAGGATTCAAGCATCTGTAGCATCCTTTCCCTGCTAAGGAAATGTCATGTGCACCAGTATGAATAAAAGTATTTCAGGAACAAACTACAGGTCGATGCAGAACAAGTATACTAGAAATCTCAACCTGCTAAATTGAATTTGTAGCACGAAGAAACTTTGGATCAGAAGCACGTACAGATTCAGCTTAACGGATGCAAGAATTTACTTGCTCGAATTGCATGGAGGTACTGAACCACTATTCTGAGCCTAGGGACAGCTTGGAGGGCAACCTTTTGTACTCTAAGGTAGATGACCATTCAAGAAGAAGATTTTGACAGGAAAGAAGCGGCCATTTCATATTTTGATAGTGAGGGGTGGGGAGGAACCGGTCTCAACAAGCAAACATATATTTTGATCAAAAGTTCTGGAGTGTTTTTGACTTGTGCATCTGGACTCTAGTACTAGATGTCTGTATAGTATATAATTGCCCAATTCTCCTGAAGATGAATTATATTTTGACCTGTTTACATGTGGCTCCTTCGATGAAGCTAATATAGGGTTCTTCACGAATTTTTCCATGGCATGCTCGTCTGACCGAACACAGTGTGTGTGTGTTTTTTTTAACGAAACACAGTCGAGAGTTGCAGTACATGTCTGACATGGAACATCATAATGTTTACGGAAGGAACACAAATTTCCAGTCAAACAAAGTTTACATGATGCGATTGCCAGGTACATGAATTAGCAACAGAAAACGATGGCACGGGCTCACTCTTAGAGAAGTATAATAACATGCTGTAAGCAGGATGAATCCTATATGGAGGAAAGAGAGGAGAAGAGAGAAGAAAGTAGGCCGTAAACCTACAGCCAGCTGAGATACATGTTCCTAGAAATCACGTGAGAGTGAATGGTGGGTCAAATAATATGTTTTTTAGCCAACCTATTATATGAATGGGCTGTTAGTTGGATATAAGTGATGTGGCAACAACGTACAGCCCACCTGCTGGCTGTATTATTAGCCTTTTAGTTGAATATAAGTGATGTGACAACAACGTACAGCCCACCTGCTGGCTGTATTATTAGTCTTGCTCTTGAGCGGCACGCTTGCTTCCTACGACAACGCAATAATTATTCGCCAATAATGACGTTCTGTCAGGACAAATCAAAATCGATGCATCGGTAATCTGCACAATCTGACAAGAAAGAAAGGGGTCGTGATGTGTTCAGGTGTCAATCAGGAGGTCGATCCATATGAGAAGAAAGTAGAAATCACGTGAAAAGAATCAAGCAGACTAGATATTCCAAGTGGACCAAATGATCGCCAGCGCGTGCACGCATAGCTCTGGTGCTCGCCAGAGGCCGGCGAAGCAGCGCCACCGATGAAGTTTACATGATGCATTATCAGCTACAGACAACTACTTGAAGTAACAAAAAGCATTATGTTTATAATTTTCACTAACAAGGTAATAAATAGTTCATGATTTAGAATTTCAGGCTTTCAGTTGTCGCTGTGGCTCTGCTAACTGTATGTCCTTTTCTTTCTGAATCTAGTCCACAATCAAGCCTTGAAGCTGGACAGGTGCATGTGCTCCCACAGGTTGAAGAATTGAGACATCAGATTTTCTTGGCTCCCTATCTCCTGATCATGTCGTTGCAACATTTTGCCTTTCCTAGCTCCCCCAATAGTTATGCATGTTCTCATGCCTGATCTACGTGTGATGATGTTTGCCTTCTCAACCTGAACAGTTTGGACTTCCAAAGCATTTGGTAGACTGTTGCTTCAGAATTTTGGCAGAAGTAATCTATTGCCTTTGGAAGCATGATCTCTTTTAGTTGTTCCAAGGTAATGTCTCTATGCAAGGTATGCTGCTCTTCTCCATCAACCACTGCTATTGCAGAATTAATATCCGCAGCCGCAGGAAGCAGCACGTCTTCTAATGGGCTGTGGGGTACTGGGGTGTAAAGGCAATTCCAATGTTCAAATATGGATAATCTTTCAGAGAATGGTTGCATTCAGACAATGCGGTCCGATGCTTGTTGTACCCAGAGAGTGAGACTTGACCTTGCAAAAACACATCAATAACTGGTTCTAGAGAAATATCTAGTGAACCTGATGCGTACAATTTGCTACCACGACAAAGCTTGTGCTGATCAAGCTGCTTGCAACATAATGGGTTTGGGCGAAACCACTGGATGCTAAAGCTATGACGATTGGCCCAATGCTTTTGCTCGCATGAATCAACACATGGTACCCACGACAAGTCCTGTATTGGTAGCTGAGTCAGTTCTTTCTTAACAATTTCAACTATAGACTTGAAATGTGGGGCAAACAACTCCAAGCACTTGTAACACCCTAAAATTCATCACAATTAAATTGTACACAACTTTAAACCATCGCTTGTCACTGGCCACATCTAATCAAGTTATGCATATTAAAGAGGGGGCTAAATCAATGTTTAATTCCCCGCAAATAAAGGGGTAGGTGAACAACCCCCGGTATTGTTTAATCATTGTTACTGTCAAGCCAAATGCTTTCCCAAGCTTTAGGTTGGCTCTCTCGCTATATCCACCTGGATATTGTTTTGTTGACACCTATCCTGTGCAGGAAATTTCCAGTCAGGGATTCATCCCCATTTCGAATAAGAGCAATTCACTCCATCACTTCCGTTTGCCAAAAATATGGAGTATTTTTTATCGAATATGCAGGAGAGCTGTATATCATTATTGCATTAAGAGAAGAAGAGTTAGCCAACCCAAATAGCCATATAACACGCACACACAAAAAATATGGGTTATCTTTGTTGATTCTCATGTACCAAGATATCAAATGGGAAACCTATCAAACTGTCATGAGCCAATATATGTACTTTTATTTGTAAATTTATTTTGATGCCAGCTTGTCTAACACCAATGTGTCTGATCTACTCACTAATGTTTTTCTTCTCTCTTTATTTTCCCAGGTTCATCACGAATTACTTGATGCCGTGTCTTTGATGCAGGAAAGTGTGATTGCATCTGCATATCATGGATCAGAAATATGATGGCAAGAGCTCCTGACAAGCAACGATTGGATTTGAATTGTAGAAAAAGGGTGAGTGTGCGTAGGAATAAGCATCTTCGTCTACACTGGTGTTACAAAAAAAAATCATCTCCAGGAGGGTAATATCGACCTGCAACATAAGATGGCGCATGAGTAGAATTCAGTGATATCCAAGCTTCCCATTGGAATAGGAGCAGTCAGCCGGTCAATATTAGGGTGTGTTTTTTCTCTAAAAAAATATTAGGGTAGGTGCAGTGGTGTGGATAATCCAAATTTCGGTCTCCACAAGTCAATGAAGTTGACGTTGTGGGCTAAGCTGCCTAACTGCTTGTGCTTCCATAAACTGCTTGATGGCGTGCAATTTGTGCTAATGGACTGCTGTTTGTCAGGACAAATCAAAATCGATGCATCGGTAATCTGCACAATCTGACAAGAAAGAAAGGGGTCGTGATGTGTTCAGGTGCTGTCTCTTATACACATCTGTCTAAATCTTGCATTCGTGGCGCGCACGCCAAGGCGTGGACCCGAGGCCGGTCTACGGTCTATTTTATAGCCGCCGCCGCACCCTTGAGGTTCCCACCGAGCCGCAACCCTAGCCGCGCGCCGCCGCCGAGTTGAGCGCCGCCGTCGCCGATTCGCGCCGCCGCCGTCTTTCCTTCGACCTGAACCACCGCGGGAGGTTCGCGAGGAGGTAAGGAACCCTCCCGTGTTGACCGCGCTTCGTTTCCTCCGCTATGCCGCGCTAATTTGCTCGTCGTCGATATCATAGCACCGCCGTCCGCCGTCGCTCGTCGCCGGCCGCCGTCGCTGTCTCTTATACACATCTTATGTTGTATTATCCG